>JADLZK010008159.1:0-292620 GCA_015847255.1 Hyparrhenia diplandra | reverse complement strand
CTCACATAACCTGGTGAGCCAAACATACAAACTTTGACTAAAATTATATCATAAAAATACTAGAACTTACGTAGGTACCAAGTAATAGCTAGATTAGTTAAGTGAAAATATATAATAAATTTATTTCAGACATAAAATCCTAGTACCTTTTAAGAAGTAAACTCTGGTCAAATTTAACAAAGTTTGACCGACACGGTTCCCATAATTGCATTGCTTTATGAAACAGAGGGAGTACTAATTGAATCTGCCTCTGGCCATCTCTACAGTCACGTGTTTCTAATCTTCCTATACGTATATGATTCAAAAGTAAAAATTTTGTCTACCCTTTTAAGCTTTGTCTATAGTACTTTGTCGAGAGCTCGCTTCCGGCAAAGCCCGCTTCGGTCGGGGTGCCGCTGGTGAGGGCAAACCGGCCGGGTAAGGAAATATTTGCCAGCAGAGCCTTGTGGCTCTGCGGGCAAAACATTGTCTTCGCTTACTCTTCGCAGCTTCCCTTAGTGTCCGCTTCGAATATAAATATTATTTTGACAATTAATTATTTTATTTATTTATTTTAAAATCAGGGTATTACCTTCTTCTTGTCCTTTAGCGGAATTCATCCTCTAATTTCTTTATTTTAATTAATACTCCTCGATAAGAAATAGTTTCCAAATGAAAATGATAAGTTGAGATACCTACAGGATGAGAACTTCGGCACTTTTCCCATCTGTGACTCTTCCCTTCGCTTCGCCTGTTTAATAGCTCCAGAGCTTCAGTAAGAATTTCAATTCTATCAATTATTTATCCCGATACAGTCCAGAGAATCTTCACAGAGGGAGAAGCAACGTGAACCTGGAGGCCACCAAGGCAGACCTTCTGAAAAGCAAAGGGCTGACTTTGCATGATACAGGAGTGATGGGCGGCAACCCCTAGGCGCTGACGAGAACCCTGCGCTACCCCATGCGGTATACCAATACGCAGCCGCCCGGCTGCCTTGAGGACATCTCCGACGCGCTAACTCGACCCATCAACGTACGGCTGCGGAGTGCGGCGGCTCCATCGCGGTGGCCTCAAGCAGCAAGCTGAGGAGCATGGCGTCCTGATGCGGCGCCACTCCCGGCCTTCTTGATGGCCATTGTCAATGGGGACCGCTAAGCTTTCGCGCGCGACGCCCTGACAAGAGGGGCGGCGCTCGGGCGCCGCAAATCCCCGCAGCAAGCAAGAGCCGTGAGGCTAACCTTTCTCCCTCGGCGAGCACAGAGCCACCATCGGACGTGGTGACATCACTCCGATGCGTGTGCACCACCATTGGCAGCCGTATGACAAGGAATTGAAGCTGATGGATAGTTCCACAACGGACCCAACCAACTGATCTTATATATGACAACATGTCAATATTTGTATGGTAGTTGGATCTTCTCGGTGTCAACAATATAAGCATTTTGTTCTACATTGATATTTGTATGGTAGTTGATCTTCTCGGTGGCCAAATAATACAAGCATTTTGTTCACCTTCTATCAAGAAACACCATCGTACCGTTGTTTTGCTGCAAGTAAACAAAAGTTGTAGACCATAACAATGCACGGAGCCTGGTCGATGTAAGTGTAATTACGTCATCATTTACGTAATTACATATTCATGTACGTAAGGTGTAAGCACAAAATGTGCTTAGGTACATGATGATGCTAACATGCATGGATTGACATAGGGCACACCAAACCCATGTACGTGTAAGTAATAAACTTTATAAAGGTGAACTAGCATTTACGCGCGGCACAATAGTCATGTTGAACTAGGCATACACTAGTATTACCTAATGAGTTACATAATACTGGTTCAGACCCCATTTAGTCCCAGCTTCCCAACCGGGATTGGTTCATCTGACTAAAGGTCCCGATTCATAATACAAACCGATTAAAGGTATTCTAGTCCTTCCGTTCATAATTGAGCAAACCGACTAACTGATTTACGCATCTTCATATCCATCCATAATATTTGTTTTTCTGATTTCAGATGTTGTTTCTTTGAAATTACAAAGAGCTTCCAGCCAATTCACGAGGTAGTTACACAAATAATGGTATTTTTCAAGAAGGTCATTACACACAAGACGGTCGGCCCCCAAAGTCATTAATTCAAACAAATTCATTACACATAAGTTTTGAAACAACTGAGAACGGTTTATTATAACAAACAATAGGACTAATTTAACCTCTAAATTTTCATGACGCCGTACTCATCGCATCTGAGAAGTGTAGGTCATTGATTTCATACAAGCAAACACAACTTATGTAGTTCAATGTATTTATTAGTGCACTCTCCTTGCTTCACAAGACCGCTCACAAGGTCTACTCACCATAAGGAGCAGTGGTCCAGAATTTCCCCTAGCCTGGGGCGAACCCAAGAACAGTGGGAATAAGTATCATAAAAAAAAAACATATAAAAGTCCTCTCAGCAAAATTATTGTCCTACGCGGAAATTTAGATCTGCCCCCTGTTGTTGGCTTACTACTTTGCACTGCAGCTGATGAGAAGTGGATTCGGCGCTAGCAGCCGCACCACTTCCTGCAGCGATCACTACCGAACATGTAGAAATAGAGCTGCTAACGGTTTTGCGCTGAAACCCATTAATGCATGTCCATTAAAAAGAACTACAAATTTATCTGATTTTACTACATACGTACCCTGACTAATTTATTGTACAGTGCCTTGATCGAGTATGTCATCACTTTGTGTAAGCAAAATTGAGATGAGTTGAGACACAGCACCACAACTGAATGGATCACAGGTTAAAAGAGCCTAGAATTGTTGTCGGTGAAGTAGTGCTGAACTATCTCAGCACAAAAAGTATTGAAACTATTGTCCACTCTATTCCAGAGGAAACCAAAGAAAAACAATCTGTTGAACTGAACCCAAAATACAAACAAATTTGTTAGCCTGGATCTAGGTGGAGTGCATTCGACATTGTAGATTTTCATTTACTAAGATTTTTTCCATTTAAGGTCGTCTGAAAATTTAAATTTTAAAATTTGAATAAATTCAATTTTTTTCAAACGGACCTCGATATATAGCTTCCTAAATGAAAAGTGTGTAAATCTCAAAAAAAAGTTATGAATCTTTTGTAGTTGATAACTTTTTATTCTGAATTTGTTTAGGGTCGCCTCAAGAATGGATTTGATGAACTATTTGTTAAGTGCTAAAAGGCAATTGGCAAAGCCACTTTTGCCAAGTGTCCAAAAATTGCCTAATGCCTTTTTGCAGTCGGGTAAAGCAATTTCTCAAATCAGGCCCCTAAACTAATTCAAATAAAAAGTTGTCATCTACAAAAGTTTTTCATTTAGTATGTTTTTCAATTTGAGGTTGTTTGAAAAAATTAAATTTTTTAAATTTGAGAGATTGAGACCTAGTTTTGCATGATAGATGAATTCAAATTTAAAAATCTAATACTACAAAGGTTCATATCTTTTGAGTTTTACAGTTTAATTTGGTTTAGGTTTTTGACAAAAGTGTTAGTAATATTGTTCATAAATCTTATTAGTCTCTTTCTATTCTCTAGGAATCTGAGACCATATGAGAAATGTAGGTTTTGTGAACAATGTTAATAACACTTTGTCAAATGAAGAAATGACCAAAATAAACTTTGTAGACCTTAGAAGTTGCGAAACTTGTAGTAGAAATTATTTTTATTTGAACTCGCTTATGGCCACCAAAACTGATTTAAAAAAACTGCTTTACTGAGTGTAAAAAGGCACTGAAAGTGCCTTTTTGTTGAGTGCTTTTTTGGCACCAACAAATCATTCTTAGTGAGTGTTTTTTTCTGTAGGTTGTGTGTCTAAAGGCCGGCAAAGTTCTAGGATTTCTCGTAGTGAGAAGAGTTCGCTGAATCGACGTTACAAAGAATGTCAGGCACAATGTAGACCTTTTGAACTAAATGGTGCAAAACTAATATAATGATAAAAATACATGTGTCGAGGTCGCCGTTCCTGCAGTGCTCGCTTCCCATGGACCTCCCTCTTTGTGCATCTGTTGATCCCAGCCGGAGTCGGGCTAACAGTTGGCGTCGGTAGTGCACCCCGGTGGTGGCGCTGAGGAGGGGATGATTAAGCGACGCAAGGGTAGTGCCTGGGGTGGAGCTTCCCGTGGTGTGGGATGAGAAGAAGGAGAGAGCGGCTCACCACAAGGAATGGTAGTGCTTTACATGATGATGATCAATTTGGTGATCATCATAAACAGTCAAAAATACGCCATGCTTAACTTGCCATGACGATCGAAAAAATACATCATGTATCTCACGCCAAAGATTACCGGACCGACGAGGAACCACATCATTGATATTTGAGTTCGTCATGGATTAGTTGTCCATCTATTATACCCAGCCTGGTGATCCAAACCATAGTGACGAAAAGGATGTTGCAAATTTTGAGCCAAATCATCATAGCATTAATGATACAATCAACATTAATCTTTATCACAGCGGATGGGCAGATTGGCCGCAGGTGGTGTGGGGCAAACCCGGGCTCAAGCCCCCTACGGCTCTATGGCATGTGGAGCCCTCCTAACCACCTTCCTTTTTTAAGTATAAAATGAACTAGGATCCCCTTATTTTTATGGTGTATTTTGAATTTCATCATTAATCTATGAATAAACTATATACTTTGTGAGTTTCAGCCCCTCCTAATTTTATTTTTCTAGCTCCGTCCCCTGGGTGTAGGCGTAGGCTGCAGGGGCCTGGACGTAGGGACCCGAACGGAGACATTGATGGAAGTATAAAAAGGGTTCCGTAGATATGCATCTTGTCCACTTTCATTATTGTTACTCAAATCATATCTTAATATGGATATGATGCCCGTCCAAGGCAGATTGATCCAAAGCGGTGGTGGCATTAACCTGCATCCGAGGTTATATGTCAATATTGGGAACCATCCACACAAATTGTGTCAATTGTTGCTCATAGATTTCATGACATAATAATTATAAAACAGGACTATATATAAATACTTTAAACACGCACGGCAATATACCTTCTCAACACAAGACATCTCATTATTCTTCATTATTATATATATATTGAGTATGACACTTACTCAATAAATTCATCATAGACACGTACATATATGAAATCAACCATAAAAGTAACTTTCGATGTCACACCTGCCTCGTGATTATTCGATTGATACTTGCCTTTTCATACATCAGGCATATTAATGTATAAAGGTAGCCTTTGGTATGCAACCTAGCCAATATACGGAGTCTCCGCAACGACAGCTATACCATCCTCCATGCGGTATTTGATAATAACACGTATATATCCATTTTCGAGTGGCGATGGCGCATCGGTCACAAGTACTACCCTAAAATCTGTATCATCTCCTCGTTGAGCTCTGATAGTGTCCTGTGCCTCACCAACGGGCTGCCCACCAGAGTAGACCAATCACTACTCATCCTTAGCTTAACCCTGTTTCGAAACTGTTACAAATAACACCAGTAAAAATCAATAATCAAGCATTGACATAATCAATAGAAACATAACATGTTGTTTCAAAACTAATGCTATCATATTTAATTTGGCAAGAATAAACTTGGTACTGCGATGGACATCGAATTTTCTTTATACTAAGCAACAATATCTTAATAGATTGTACCTTCGATAAACAGATAGTAAAATGTTAAAAAGGAGAATTTCGAAAAGAAATAAATTTAATAAAGAAATACATGACCACCTCTAGAGAAGAAGAAGAACGCAGTAGCCAATGGTTTTTTGAGAATTACACAAGACAACGCAGACGCCACAACACGCACGCACACTCTCCCCTAAGAACACACGTGACGCAAACCCTACCCCCTATGAGCACCTCCGGCTGACCGAGCACCGGCAGTCCGTAGATTCCCCGGTCACCATGGGCGCCTCGTTGCCGACGGAACGTCAAGCAATTACTCTAATGCATTAACGCCGAAAATCCTCGAAAAATCCCGTGAAAGGTGCGAGCACCAGGATTTGAACCCTGGTGGTAGCGCCCCACTCGATCATTCTACCATTGACTACAAGCCAATTCGTACAAGAGCCAATGGTTGTGATAGTGCTCAATGTATATGTGTGTACAAATACACATTGATATTTGTATGGTAGTTGGAACTTCCTCGGTGCCAACAATATAAGATTTTGTTCAATTTCCTCATTAGGAAACACCATGTTTTTGAATAACATTAGGAAACACCATCATACCGTTGTTTTGCTACAATTAACAAAAAGTTGTCGACTATAACAACGCATGCAGCCTGGTCGATGCACGTAATTACATCATCATTTACGTGTAATTACATAATCTTTTCGGATAATGACATAATCATTTGTACGTGTAAGGTGTAAGCACAAATGTGATTACATACATGATGATGTTAGCATGGATGGAGAGCAGCGAATGCCCATACTTAGCTTTTACATAGGCCGTGACTATTTTATGCACGTACATGTGGTAAAAATACAAATAATGATACTTGTATTACTACCGGTCATGTACTGCAAGAGAATCTGAACGCTTGTGGATTCCTTTATATATCTTATTCTTTTAAGTTACAACTGTTATGATTATAAAACCAATCACCACATTTTGTATTAATGCGTAGACTTAGTAAGCATAGACATGGTTATTCTCACACATGTATCCTGAATTCAATATTCTGGAATACTTTCCGTGAAGTGCTACATTGGTATCCATACACTTGTAGATTTATCTGTGTGCTTAGATATACCGAAAGAGTACCATTTGAGACATATGATCTTATGTTTTCAATTGTAAAACTTACGTAAATTTCAAGTATGCTTCATATGGGTAGGAATTATATGGAATATCCTTTTTATGCTAGAATCATATCTTTTGAAGTTATGCTTCATTGTTAAATTTACCTTTTTACCAAGACAAGCAAAACAAGTGTGGAGAGCATGTTGGCGGTCGTTAACTCAGATATTTTTACCCGCCAAAGCATATTAAAACAACAACAAATAAAACATGTTTGAGAAATATAGGCATTTTATTTTACAAGTTCCACAAGTTTTGATCTCTTAACTTGTTTTCACTACGGGAAACAGTGATCTTCGCCGACGGATCAAAAGCCCGCATCGCTGTAACGATCGTTTGGCGAAGATTTCTTCGCCGACCGCTTGGCAAAGGTAAACCGCCGACGAAGAAATCTTCGCCGACCGCTTCTAGTTTCGGGCGAAGGGCAACACTTGGCAAAGCATAAATCAAGAAACTCGCTAAGACAACAGCTCGGCGAATCCTTTTTTGCCGACGGCCGACGGTCGGCGAAGAAAACCCGTGAGGCATTGATAACGCCAACGAACGGTCACCTTCCGCTGACACTTCGCCGACTGGTACACGGCCCGCCGCCGCAAAGATCAACATCTTCGCCGACGGCGCATCAGCCCACTTCTACGTAAGTTTTTAAAAGCCATAAGCGCTGCCACGAAAAAATACCGAAGGCCGAGACTTCGCCGAAAGCACCAAACAGCCGGGCGGTCGGGTAGTCTTTGCCGGTGCACTTCTCCCCTGCTCGGCAAAAGTTTGCCTTTGCCGAGGGCATTTTTCCTTTCAAATTTCTACGGCATATACTTTTTTTTGATTTTGCCATCACAACTTTTTCTTCGCGCCTTTAGCTACAGACATGGAGTTCGTTGTTCAAGTTTGAATTTTTAAAACTTTTACTATATTTTATGAGTTTTCATGTTATATTTGAATTTTCGTTTAAAACTAAAATTTGAACTGCAAGTGATTCAAAATGGGTCTAAATGATTCAAAAAATGATAAACATGCTTGTGAGTCTATATTGAGTCCTCATCCATGGCCGTACACCAAAATTCGAATATCTTGTGCGGCCAAAACACGCCGACTCACTTGCGGGTCGATTGTTTTAAAATTCTATAAATATAAACAGAAGTTGAAAATCATGAAACTTGACGAGTTGTCCTTATATCACATGTGTACACTATGAAAAAAGTTTGAGCGATTTCGTGGATGTTTGCATCTCTGTGGCGCTCACGGATATCTCAAAGATGTGATAAATGTAAACTCTCGTGTTGAGATGTCTAGGTTTCTCAAAGCAGTCCGGGGATGCAAACTTGCATGAAACCTTTTCAAATTTTTTCCACGTTTTAAACATGCAATATAACGATGACTCGTCAAATTTCATGAATTTCCAACTTCGCTTTTTTTTTTAGAATTTTCAAATGATTCATACAAGACGGAATCGAAAATGTCTCAACAAGATCTTTTGGATTTTCTCACGTGTCCATGGATGAGGCCTCAAAATATACTAACAAACAAGAATATCATTTTTCCAATAACATAATTCCATTTTTCTAAGTACCTGCAGTTCAAATTTTAGTTGTGAAAAAATATTCGAGTAAAAGAAGGAAAGTATTAAAAAATAGTAAAATGCGTGGACAATGTCCCAATTTTTGACATGTACTTGTAAACACTCTATCTAAGCTACGTAAAAAAATTTGAAGTGAAAAATCCAAGAAAAGAAAAAAATTTGCCGAGAGCTAACGGGCGCCGGGCTGAAGGCTTTTTGCCGCCACCACGCTGGGTGCCGCAAAGAAGCAAATCTTTGCCGACCGGGCCAGTCCCGGGGGCTGCCGCAAAGCCGTTTTCCCGCTACGCTACCTCAGCCGCGTTTAAAAACGTAGTCTTTTGCCGACCGCCGCATCCGCGGGCGGCGGGCAAAGGACGGCCCCGCCCGCCGTAATTTTTTTAAAAAGTAGTTAAAGTTGCCACCGCAAGAAGATCCGCGGCGGTCGGAAAGGACCGCCCTCGGGCCCCGCGGCATTAAAAAATAGGGGTCTTGTCGGCAATCGCCGCAAAGATCCGGGCGGCTCCAGAAGCCATGTCGCATTTAAAAAAAAATAGATAAACCTTTTTTGCCGCCCGCAAGATCCGGCTATCCGCAAAGGTCGTGCCTTTATCATGTTTTTGAGTTGGACACTCACACTCACACCTCACACTCACACTCACACGTATAGCCAACCCACGACGCGCCGCCCTGCGCTAACTCCCGACGCCGGGCCACCGCCACCGCCTCAAGGCCTCCCCTGCCGGGCCTCGCTGCCCGCCACGGGCTCCACCTCCGCGACCCTCGCCTCCCTCGCTCTCAGCTGCCGCGCGGCTGCTCACGCCGCTGGGCTCGCCACTTCCCCTCGCCGCACAGATATGCCGCTGGGCCCCTCAGCAGTCCCTCGCCGCCGGCCGCTCACACCAGGCCTCCTCACCTCCGCTGACCTCGCCCCTCCCTCGCTCAAGCCTGCCCTGGCACACTGCCGCACAAGGGCTCACACTCTCGCTTACTCCAAGGCCATGCTGCCTGCCGCCTCCCGCTTCACCCCGCCCCCCACACGAGGAAGAGGGCAAGAGGAAGAGGAGAAGAAGAGGAGGAAGAGGGAAGAGAAGAGGGGAAGAAGAGGAGGAAGAAGGGGAAGAGAAGAAAAGAGGAGGGTCTCGCATATCGGCCGGCGCTTATCCTCCTTCTCGACCACCCACGCCTACCACGCAGCCTCTCAACCACCAACCGCATAAAGGTATGGCATGAAGCAATTAGTAGCTATTGGTAGTAGTTGATATGTGGACATGTGAATATGGATATGGATATGTATATGTATATGTATATGGATATGGATATGTTAGTGGATATAGTAGTTGAGAATGTGCATATGGATATGTGGATGTTGGCCATCGTGCCATGTTTTTTTTTATCGAAAAGCCTCCCATGTAGGGAGGTTCTCGCCAAAATTTCTAATTTATCTCATATTTTTTCTTTTCGCAGAAAAGAGCCCGCCGGTACTTCCTCGGCCCCCCGATCTTCTTTCTACGCTATGGTCTTCATTATGCCGACTTCATGTCTTCATTATGCCTACTTCGAGTGAAACTAATATCGGTCTTCATTATGCGCAGAGCCGGATCGTTGTGCCCGGGCGGTGACTCACGCAAGCCCTCCGCAAGATCATCGGGTTGCCGCGGCAGCAAAGACTACCCCGCTGCCGCCACGCACCACATGGGCATACAGGGCCGCCACCGCCGCCAAAATCTTACTACCAAGGAGAACACTGGACTACACCCACAAGGCGTAGCGGTGCTCACGGAGTTTTGGGTAACTCGACCTCCAAGACAAAGCCTTTTCAATACATCGCATTCTTGAAACCATGAATTTGATATCGCATTTGTATGCAAAAACTTCTTCAAAATGCGAGGAAGGACAGAGGTGCTAGCCGCAAGGGTGCTTGAGAACGCCCGCAAAAAAACGCTGTCACCGATATGCTTTCGGATGCGCTTACCGTGCCATCATAAACTACTATGCAACGGTCTTTGGGTCGAAAAGTATCAAAGGAGGAAGCAAGGACTATGATGTTGACCCGCGAACAGTTCTTGAGGTACATGAACAACACTAAGCGGTGCTTGTTTTGAGATTTAATATAGTTAATGTGATCTTCTAATCCACCTTTTTTCATGACGTAGATGAAGCCGACTTGGTTACGCTGCCATGGGAATTGCCGGGAGCAGATCGTGGACAAGTGGTTCACCTGAGGAGTGGCAAAAGGTGCACGAGGATGCCCGAAAAAGCGCTTTGGTGATGCAAGGTCCATCACACCACCAAGGCAGCCTTGGCGGAGTACAAAGAATTATGGGTAAGCGCTTTTCTTTGTTAAGCTCAATCTTATTTTATCGCCGCCCAGCTCACTAATCCTCTTCCTTTGTTTCTCATACCGAAGACACATCCAGCAAGACTGTAAATGATCAGCGGGCCTTCGCATACCGCACAAGAAGAGGGCCGCCTCTGGCGTTTCCTATGACGTCAACGACCCGGCAGGCGCACAACAACTCCAGTGTGGGCCAACGGATCGTTGAGTACACGGCGACGATCGGCGTAAATATGGGGAGGACTATTTATCCGGGCGCCCGTGATATTGATACGGACATCGCCATGGCCACTTTTGGGGCAAGAAGCACGGAGGTTGGGCGTCGCCGGCGGCATCATCGACAACTCCGGCTTGAGACTCTCCGACGTCCCGAGCACGGAGGGGCGACACGACCACCGCCGATACGCCCGTAGCAAGCGCGGCACAGGGCGGTGCCCTTTGAGGAGGCCTCCAGCCTGTAGCCCAGCCAGCGAAGGTGAGGAAAAGAGGCGCCGTCGGGAGGTGGAGGCCCGGCAGGCAATGGCGGCCAAGTTCGAGGAACTTACTGGGTTCCGCCGCCACGACAGGTGGATTGAGTCCGCCACCTGGGCTCCTAGGTCCTTTCCACACGCCGCACTCGGGCGTTGCGGGTACTCCTCGTGAGTATGATAGCAAAGAGTTTCGATTTCGTTTCAAATAATCATGTCTAACACCCGCAACATTGTCTTCTTTGGCGCAAAGGCTTCCACTCCGTGATCGGGGGTCGAATCAGCCCTTTGCAGGTGCTCCGTTGTTGAGCAAGGCTTCCGTCCCCAAACCATCAAGTTCCACCTTTCCCACCCTTCCCCGCCAAATTTCGCATGCACTTGTGAGACTCCCCGCGATTTGTCTCGATCATTTGTGGACTTGTTTCTCTTGTGAACTTGATGTTGGACTTCGAGACTCGATGTAGACTTGTGCAAATATGTTTTATGTGATATATCGTTGTGTTTTATGTGCCGGATGTGTGCAATGTGATATATATATGTTCCGTGATTGAATGATGTGATATATATTATATATGCGTTTTGTTTGTCAAGGTGGAAAGCGGAAACAAAAAAAATAACAATTTTTGGGACTTCGCCGAGGGCCGTGCTCGGCGAAGAAGCCTTCGCCGATCGCTTTGTAATTGCGGTCGGCGGCCGGAAATGAATGGCCGGCCGTGGGTCCACTTCCCACCTTCGCCGACCGTTTTGGGTGTGCTCTCGGCAAAGGAGGAACCTTCGCCGAGCACCGGATGCCCGGCGGTCGGGCGAAGATTTTTTTAAAAAAAAATTCAAATTCGCCGAGCACCAACATGTTGTGTCCGGCCGGCCAAGAATTTTTAAAAAATGAAAACGTGAACCTTGCCGACCGCCCCCCCAGGGCCGACGGTCGGCAAAGGGAAATAGAATGTTTTAGCCGACCGCCTCCCTGGAGGCCGGGCAAAGATGGCGAACGGACGTCGACTTTGGTGCTCGTTAACGGCTACTTTTCGCCGATCGGCCGTCGTTTTGGTAGTCGGCGAAGGCTACGCCGAGAGGTGTTATTTTGAGCGGTTGGCAAATCTCTTATGCCGACCAAAAATTTCCCGACAGATCTTCGACGAGTAAAACGGTCGGCGAAGGCTTCGAGCCAGTTTTCTGCCTTTCGCTGACCGCTGGGACCGCCGGCGAAGGACCAGTTTTCTGTAGTGTTTGCGGGTCATACACCAAATGCACGTTAAGATGATATTAAATAATATATATACAGTATGATAAAATTAGGCATGAAAAGAAATACAAAATTCGTTTCTTAGCAAAACAGTCTGAAACAAAATTTTGGAACACACAGTTGCGAAGAGCTATACAAAAATTCGTTTCTTAGCAAAACAGTCTGAAACAAAATTTTGGAACACACAGTTGCGAAGAGCTAGACAATCGAAACATTCACATATTTGAAGCTCGCAATAAAAAGATATTAATTTTCAAAATAAAGAGAAAGAACCTGACATTACCGTGTCAAGTAGATGGGCCCGACGGTGCCATGCACATGCAGGTGAGCCCTGCTGCCGTTCATGCTCTCGTCAAAGCATAGGGGCCCCCACTTGCTCATCACAGGCGTAAACCATGCCGCAGCCACCAGCAGCAGGCCAGTGCAGGACACGAGTTGCACCACCCAATAAAGTCAATGTGGACATAGACACTTACGGAAGAGTATACATCCCTGGCGTAGCGTATTAGTTACTTTACGTTTTCCATGTATAACATGTCGGGGCCAATGTCAAGAACTCGTATGCGGCACATAAGTGTCTGACGTTGTAGCCGATCCGGCAACATTCAGAGTTATTCATCTAAGTCGCCAAGGCTGAGGGGTTTGCCTCGCTGGTGTCCTTGTTCCTAACATCACCGGTAAACTGCCAGGCCACATGTGCGACAGTTAGTAGCGAAGCAAACATATCCTCCACCTGTGGGTGACGAGCACTCGCCACTCTTCATCCTCGTCACTTATCTCCAGTCGTCTGGCCACAGATCTAGTGATCGGACGCCGAATCTCCAATCGACTACCCACAACCACCACCACCTTCTCCTCCAAACATCTATGCTTTTGATTCTTCACTGCCCATCCCTAGCTCTGCCTTGTCCCCTCAGAGTGTTTTGATCCGAATGTAAATTCTGGCGACAGTTGATTTCACGGTTTGGCTAAGTTGCAAAACCGTGAGATCCAAGATCGAAGGGTCTGTTTGGTTAAAGAAACTAGGGACTAGAGACTAATAGGGCTAAAAATTAGTCACATGCCTCCAAAAGTCTATTGCACTAGGGACTATATTGACCAAAAATTAGTCCATAGTCCTCTTGTTTGATAAACAGGACCGAAGTCTATGTGTGGTAACTTGATGGACACGATCTACGTTCGAGCACAGCTTCTACCTCCCTGACGGTGAAGTGGAGATGTTCTTCTAGCATGGATTGAGACCATGCCTATACTCTACACAGGCTGTGACTATATACACACTGATATTTATATGGTAGCATCTTGGATGTTCTCGGTGACAACAATATTAACATTTTGTTCACCTCTAATTAGGAATCACCATCATACTGCTGGTTTTGCTGCAAATAACAAAAATTGTCAACCATAACAATGCATGCAGCCTGGTCGATTTGAATTTAATAAACGTCATCATGTATGTGTAAGGTGTAAGCACAAAATGTGCTTGTGTACATGATGATGTTAGCAAGGATCGAGACCACTAAATGTCCATACTTTACACAGGCCGTGACTCAAATCCATGTACCTGTAAGCACAAACATGTATAAACGTCGTGACGATAAAAATATATGCGTAAATAGTGTTTAATCACTAAAAATTTACAGTAAATCCATCCTAGCTAATAAAATTTACGTATGTGATAACCTGTTATCATTTCTGCAGCCTACGCAACCTGCCGAGCTGAGAACCTCAACAGTTGATGCCCTTACCTCTAGTTAATCTGCATTTTTTAGTGAGCCATGTATAAAAAACATGTCTCTGATTCATACTTCGTACACCAGCGCCCCAAACAGGTGACGTGGGTCAAGAAAAGTCACTGTTCATTAGCGTATTGCCGTGTTATCTGCCAGTCCAAAAAGATTCAAGGCTGATAATGCCTTCAGACTTCAGTACGTGATATAGCGATGGTTGTGTTGAGATAGTGATGCTGCCGACATGCATGAAGAAGTTTTATCCATCCATCTCTATTAATGCAAATTCAATAAACATGTGTGTTTCTCTTTATATTACATAGTGTCTGCAGACTGTTGCATTACATAAAGGCAATGCATGACTTTGAGATAGTATTTTTTATCTCTTAGGATTATCAGAATCAATTAAAAAAAAACTCTGACGTAGACTAAACTTGTGGACTAGAAGAACCAACCACCTAGCTTATAAGAATCTCAATATCTCCCACAAATCTACTATTTGGATCTCACATGCTTGACACAGCAGTGACAGCCATACAATCACTGCCTAGTATGGTACTAAACGTGGCGGTGACATCGACGATGGCATTCATGGCGCCACTACAAAAATAAGGGGTTAGGAAGATACATAACTACCGATTGCGCAGTCTGTCGGCTCTATTTTTTCCAATAATGTCAGGTTTAGACCCAAGTGATAGGCAGGACCGGTCGCTGCCTATCACTGCTGCAATCCCCACCTTTGCGGAGTGCCAAAACCTTGGTCGAGTGTATTTTGTGGGTTTACACTGGGCCATTATAACTTGGTCCCATATAGGAGCAGTATAATACTCCCCTCGTTTTAAATTATAGTTCGTTTGACTTTTTTGACCCTAAGTTCGACCACTCATCTTATTCAAAAAATTTGCACAAAACTAGTCAAATTTAAGTCATTATTAAAGAACATATGTTAATAAAGCAATCCACAATAAAAAGAAGTGATATTTTACACAAAATTTTGAATAAGATCAGTGGTCAAAGTTGGGGTTGAAAAAGTCAAATGAACTAGAATTTGAAACGATTTAGTACTGGATAACTATTTTTCTTTACATACAAATATAGATATATAGCTATACTTTTTAGATATATAGATACAGATATATAGATATGAGTACGGATATCGATAGATATATAAATATAGATATACAATATAGACTATTGTGGGGATCGATATTTGGGACACCCTAATCAATCGGCTAAAACCCTCCCGACACCATGTCACACCGGCGGTCGCCGAGAGCTCCCTCCTCCGGCCCCGTTCGAGCTCTCCCAAGCCAAGGGGACCCGCGACGAGGACGAGCTTCACCGATGACCGCCCCACCACCACGACCAAATCCTCCCGAGCACGAGCTCTCTCGGAGGAGAGACCTCCCTCTCGCCGGCCGAGGTCTCCGCTAAATGACCTCTTCTTCACTCTACGCATTACGAAGCTCTCCAAACAGGACGTCTCTCTCCGTCTCGCCGAGCTCCAACTCGATGAGCAGCGCGACGGCGTCCGCCAAAGAAGCTCGACCGCTCGATGTCACACGGAAGATTGCAAGTACGGGGTTGGCCAACCACTCCACCGGCACCGTGGCCCACAAGGACACACGATGTGAAGGGACCGCCCGTCGATCACCCCTCCATACCCGCGCCGACTCCTACGGCGCCCCACGGTGCTCCAAAGACAGACGACGTATGCGCACCTCATCCACGGTATGGTCACGCCCATAACGACAGGACGGTTCCAACTACGATTGGGCGACACGACGCCCGACTACCACTCGGACCGGATTCGCGCGTGCGGCCACGACTAATTTCAGCATCCAAAGCCGCCAGAGCTCGAGGGAAGCTCCGGCCCACCAGCCGAAGCTCGCTCAAGAGCTCTCGCCTACCCCGCCCCGTAGTTCATTATTCCATCTATTCCCGCCTCAACCCGAAGAGCTCACATGTCCCGCTCCCTTGCTACTATAAAAGGAGGGGGTAGGGTTCTCGGGAGGAGGACCAAGAAGAAAGCATTAGTCCTCGCCGCCACACCACGCACTCATCCCACTCGATATTGGCACTTGCCTCAATCTTAGAGACTTGGGAGCCCGATCCCTCTCTCGATTCCGCTGTACGCACCCCGGTATGAGCGTTTGAGCTCGGATAGTGATCACCCGACTAGGAGCTTGATTTCGCCCGAACCAAGATAAATCTTGTGTCATTGTCTCTAGAGCTAGGCCACTGAGCACGCGATAGCGGACATGCGTGACCGTGTGGTATTAGACCACGGCGAGTTGGCGCCAGGTAGGAGGCGCGCTAGTGCGACGACCTTCCGCCGATGGCTTCTTCCTCAAGTCACCGCCCGACCCGGAGCGCCCGTGCTGCGCCGGCGCCCTTCTCGACCACCGCACGACCGGAAGTCCCTCGTGAGCTGTCTTGCCGCCGATGCGGCGTGAGGACATCCCCGGACGCCCGTGGCGCCCACCGACTCCGCCCCGCCGACATGCGGCAAGGCTCGGCCGAGCCGCGGTCCCCATTGAGGTGCGGCGACCGCTTCGTCTGATCGGGACCTCCTCCCCGACATCCTGGGGCGCGAGCCCACGCGGGCTCTCTTCCGCGATGTCACCTTCTCCATCGCCAGCGCCGCCCTCCCGCCGCCGGTGAGGACGGCTGCGGTGGACGAAGTTCCGCGGTGGCGTACGCCAAGATGTGCCACGATGGCTGGCCGGGTCTCCCCTTTTCTAGGGCGTGAGCCCCGGCACCTCAGTCCACGAGCTCCGGGCTGCCCTGATGGATGAGCCTGTGGACTCGCGACCCCACACGCCGGTGCTACATGTGCCACACCCCCCGAGGGCGCACTCGATAGCCACCCTTCCAACACTCGGTGCACACTCCTCAAGACTCGGTTGCCACGCCCGGTGAGACCGCTGGCCGATCGGCGTCAAGACACGCCTGGACGAGCTCGGAGCCTCGAACAGGAGGCAGCTCGAGAAATAAGCTCTTCTCGCCGAGCAGGAGAAGCACGGCAGCCACGAAACGAGCCCGAGCACCTGACGTCCGCCGCGACCGCATCAACCGCGACGACGACGCCAAGCAACTCCCGCGGTGTTGGGAGAGCTTCCGAGGAACCCGGGCGCCCGCTGTTCCTGCGCCGTTGTCCGGCCCCGAGGACGAGGCACGCCGAACCCACGAGCAAGTCAAAAGCTGCGTGGCGGAGGCGGCAATACAAACAAGCGGCAAGCTCCGTCTCAATTAACGACCGGAAGAGCACGAGGCCTCCTCTCATCCCGAGGTTCACGCCACGGCGTCCACGGATCGGCGAGAACCGCGACGCGTGCGACACCATCAACGCCCGACGTAAGGCGGAGCCCGCGCGGACAAGAACGGGGCGGCGACCGAAGTACCACCACACGACGACGACGGCGTCCTCGCACATACCAAAAGCGCCCCGTGGCGCGACACGACAGCGAGGACAAGAGTCGCAGCCCGGACGCCAGTGAAGACCGCGGGAGCCCATCGCGGCGAGATCGCCGCCGTTCGAGCTCGAGCTCGAGGCGGCCTAAGGCGTCCGGCCACGCATCCACGCAGGCCCCGTTCCTTCGCGCTTCCGAGCCCCGACCTCCGGTGCGAGTACAGCTGAGACCGACCGGCCATCGGTTGGAAGACTACCGTCTCGTGCCAGCGGTGGAGCCGACAAACGACTACTTCATCATCCGCAACCTGCCTCTACCTTGCAGATTCAGCTCGTTCCTGGCTCGAGACCACGCCGGAGGGCACCATCCACGGCCGGGAGGACTCCGCGCGATGTCTCGTCGAAGAATCCCAAGGCACCTACACCGGGCCGAAAGCACGACCCGGATTGCGCGGATGCAAGCGTAAGAAAGGAGAGCCTGCACACTACATCGCGCTCTCAAGCTCTGCAACAACCTCTCGGACCTCCGACCCGAGATCATCACCACGTTCACCTTCGGCATTCACTGCGAGCCTCATCCGCAAGCTCGCAGGTCGTGAAGCCTAGGGGTCCGTGAAGGAGCTCGACCTCGCCACCCGGCCACGCCGAAGGAGAGGACGCCGTCTCCATGTCCACGCCACAGGGGCAAGGCTGGGCTCCGGCCGATGACGAGGCCACAGGAGGGTCCCCCCGCCCCGCAAGAGGAAGAACAAGAAGAACAAGATCCGGATGATGACGACGACGACCCGAGGAGTTCGTCGCCGTGGCGCGACAAGCGCAAGACCCTCCGGGCGAAGGGGAAGGGCTTCGTCCACAAGGAGCACTTCGACAAGATGCCGAGGCCCCGTGTCCACACCACGAGGCCCCGTCAAGCACAAGATGAAGGACCCGCGGCTCACCGAAGAAGCATCGTGATGGGCACGCCGGCGGCGGCAAAGAAGGGCGGCGGCCCGAAACGACGGCGGCAGAGCTCGAGGGATCGGGGGACGGCGACGACGTCTACATCGAGATCGCCCCAACGCGCCATCAACTCTCTCTCTTCGGCGGAGCTCCGGCCACGAGTCCAAGCGCCAAGAAAGCTCACGCTACCGCGAGGTCCTCTTGACCGAGCCTCGCGACACCCACCTACCTCAAGTGGTCGGATTCGGGCGATCACCTTCGACAAAGGCAGATCACCCCCCGACATATCCCGTACCCAGGAAGGTACCCGGCCGTCGCCGATCCATCATCAGCACCCTGCGCCTCGGCAAAGTGTTGATGGATGGGGCAGCGGCCTCAACCTCCTCTACGTCCACGCACTCCAAGCCCGCATCACTAAGGCGCTGCCTCCGCCCCTCCGGACGATCCACGTGGTGCCGGGGAAACAGATGATCCCGGCAAAGCGAATCGACCCTCCCGTCACCTTCGGCACGGACAACAACTGCAGAAGGAGGTCCTCACGTTCGAGGTGCTTCCTTCAGAACGCCTACCACGCTCTTGGGGGCGGCACGTGCTATGTGAAGTTCATGGCCGTCCCCAACCACACCTATCTCAAGCTCAAGATCCCCGGCCCAAAAGTCATCACCGCCGACCCCCCTTCGAAAGCACGCTTTTTCGGCTGCGAGGCTGCCGCCATCCAAGACGCCCCGACGCCGCGGGTCGAGATCGAGCAAATGCTGCCAAAGATGGCGGCTTGGGCCAGCGCAGAGGACGCCCGAGCTCAAGAAGGCTGCGAGCACGAAGCTCGCACGACGAGCTCAAAAGCAGCTCGGGGATCGGGCCCATCCAATGAGCTCAAGAAGGCCGCGGGCGCTCGAGCCCGAGAAGGACGCAAAGAGGTCGAGGTCGACAAGGATGGGCGCACCCTCTCGTAGGGTCCGAGCTCACTCCTAAATATGAAAGCGAAGCTCGTCGGCTTCCTCCGCGCGAACCTCGATGTGTTTGCGTGAGAGCCTCGGACATGCCCGCATACCCCGGGAAGTCGCCGAGCACTCCTTGAACATTAAACCCGGCTCTCGGCCGGTGAAGCAAAGGCTTAGACGTTTCGGCGACGATCGACGCCAAGCAATCGCCGGGAGATAGATAAGCTCTTAGCCGCTAGGTTTATCAAGGAGGTGTATCATCCCGAGTGGATAGCCAACCCTCGTGACTAGTCAAGAAGAAGAATGGGAAATGGAGAATGTGTGTTGATTACACTCTGTCTCAACAAGGCATGCCCAAAGGATCTCGTTCTTTGCCACGCATCGACCAAATTGTTGACTCCACCTCGGGTGTGAGACACTCTGTTTTTCTTGACGCCTACTCCGGCTACCACCGGATAGCGATGAACGAAGCTCGACCAGCCGCCACCTCCTTCATCACTCCGTTCGGCGCATTCTCGTTACGTAACAATGCCCTTCTGCTAATTTGAAAAACGCCGCGCCACCTTCCAAAGGTGCATGCGTAAAGTCTTCAAAGAGCTCCTCGGAAAGCCTGTAGAAAGCGCACGCCGACGACATCGTTGTCAAGACAAAGGCTCGAAAAGAGCCTCAACCCCTCGAAAGGTCTTTGCCAAGCTCCGGAGTTGCGCCAAGCTCAAACCCGAGAAGTGTTTTCGGGGTCCCAGCGGAGGGGAAGCTGCTCGGCTTCATCGTCTCAAGCGCGCATTGAGGCTAACCCGAGAAAGATCGCGCCATCATGAACATGGGGCACGATCAAGAATGTCAAATGCAGCGGCTCACGCGCCGCCTCGCTCCGCTGTCAAGCCATCGCGGCGACTGGGGGAGCTAAGCCTCCCGCCTACGGGCTGGGCCGAAGACTGGACGGGCTTCTCCTGGACCGACGAGCCCCAAGAAGCTCTCGACTCAGCAAACAAATTCCTTGCGACCGCCGTGCTCCGTTGCTCCGCGGCTAATGAGCTCGTCCTCCTTTACATCTCGAGCACTTTAAGGTGGTGGAGCAATCGCTGTCGTCGAGAGAGGGGGGGGGCACGCGCTTTAGGTGCAGGCGCCGGTTAATCCCCATCAGTGGTCCCCACCGACACCAAGACTCGCTACACAATACTCGGGAAGCTTCGTGGTATCGCGTATTTCGATCACCGACGCAAGCTCGGGCACTGCCCGACTCCCACCCGGCCACCGTCGGTCTCCAAGTACCCTCTTGGAGGTGCATCCATAACCCCGAGGTTACGGGTCGCATGGCTAAATGGGCGACGAGCTCATGGGGGCCGAATCACCTATGCGCCCAGAGACGCCATCAAGTCTCAGGCCTTGGCGGATTTTGTCGCGAGTGGACCGAGGTCGAATAGCCACCTGAGCCCGATGATATCGAATATTGATCCTACACTTCGATGGATCGCTGAAGAAGTACGGCGCCACGCGCCGTGCCTCGCCTTCACCTCTCCAAAGAATGTGCGCATGAAGTATTCGACACGCTTGCACTTCCCTGCCCCAACAACGTGGCCGAGTAATGGGCATTGGTGAATGGGTGTATCGCTGACGCGAGCTCGGCATCCGGCACCTCGAGGTCCGGGGACTCGAGCTCGTCAAGAACCAAGTCATGAAAGAGGTCGACCGCGTCAACCTCGAAGATGGTGGCGTACCACCGAAGAGGTCCGCAGGCGAGGAACACTTCCACGGGATGGAGGTCAACCACGCCCACCATAACCTCAACAACGACACCGACGCCCTCACAAAAATCGCATCGGGATCGCCGCCGGCTCCTCCGGAGTCTTCTTCATGCATCGCAACGTGAAGCCCGATACGGCTCAGAGAGGAGCTCGCCGGAGGGCGCGAGCTCCGAATTCCCCGAGTCGGACCCTATGGACATCGATGTCCCTCGAGAGGTCGAGCCCCTAATAATGAAGGCTTGCCTAGCCACGAGCTCTTTGGCGCAGCTACCTGGGTCTGGCTCGGGTCGGATCAAACTTCGACCACCCGAAGCCTGGACCGGGCGAATCCCGTTGCTACGATGGCTAAAGGAGGGCAAGCTTCCCCGGGGCAGAGGAGTCGCGACGACGCCCGAAGAGCTAGCATTCGCCCTCGTGGGAGAAGAGCCTCCATCGGGCGTGGGGCAAGCGAGTCCTTCTACGGGCCAGAACACCCTCTTCGAACAAGGTGAAGAGCTCGTCGAGAAATCCACCGCGGCAGTCGGCCACCACGCGCCACGAGCTCTCGTCGGGGAAGGCCTTTCGCCAAGGTTTCTACAGGCCAACCGCCGACGCCGACCCAAGTCGTCCGACCGCGCGGGGGGTGCTAGTTCTTCGCCAAGCGTGCGGCACCTCCCGCCCCAATCCCTTCAAACCATCCCACTCACTTGGCCATTCGCCGTCCTGGGCCTCGGGATGGTGGGGGCCATTCCGGCAGGACGACCGAGGCTACCGCACCTCCTCGTCGCCATCGACAAGTTCTCCAAGTGGATTGAAGTCATGCCCATCGCTACGTGTCGAAATGAGGAGACCGGGCAGTTCTTCACTCCATCATCCACCGCCGAGGGTCCCGAACTCGATCATCACCGCATAACGGCACCAACTTCGTGGGAGAAGTCTTCATCGACCGTGCAGCGACACGATCCGCTGGCCGACACGCCTTCTCGGGCGCCACCCCCACCAATCGCGGTAGAACGAGCTAATGGTGCGATCCCGCGGGCGTAAAGTCCCGCATCTTCGTGAGGTCGGAGAAGTATGCCCGTCGATGGCTCGTCGAGCTCCCCGCTGGCCGTGTGAGCCCGTGACCACAGCCCCCTGCCGGCCCGGCGTACCCGCTTCTTCCTCGTCTTGGGTCCGAGGCGGTCCTCCCTACCGAGCTCGAGTGCGGCTCACCCCGAGCTCGGGCCTTCGATGAGCACAACAACCAAGCGTCGAAGATGCCGCCGACCAGCCCCGACAAGGCCGTGACATCGCGGCTCATCCACTCCGCCAAGTACACGCAATCCATGCGACGCTACCAAAGCGGCACGTCCGAGGGCGAGCCTTCGGCGTCGGCGATCACGTCCCGTGACGAGTTCAGAGCTCGATGGACAAGCACAAGCTCTCGGCGCCATGGGAGGGTCCCTTCACCATCGACCAAGTGTTGAGGCCGGGCACGCGACAAGCTCAAGGACCGACGGGACGAGTCCTCACTAACGCATGGAACATCGGGTCAGCCTACGTCGCTTTTACCCTTAAGATGTATTTTGAAACCTTTATAGTTGTAAGAGCTCGCTAAAGCACCAATTCGATGCAAAAACTCATTGCAAGCATCTTGAATTCACACCTTAAGCTCAACCAAGACTGAGCAACGACAAGCCCTTGCTCCGACAAAGGCCCGCCTTCGCTTTCGGGGCTACAAAGGAATGGGGCGCACACCCCATCGTTTTAACACACCAATTTTTTCGCGAAAACGCAACGAAGAGCTCGAAGCTGCAAGTTCAGCGCTCCTTTCCTTACACAACATCCTGAAACAACTAAGTAACGAGTCCATCAAGAAAGAGCATGGGCGATGGCCAAAACGATCTCTGCACGCCTCGAGGCTAACGAAAAAGGCCCGCCATCCGACTCTCGAAGCACGAACTCATGAAAAGTTGAAGTAAAGGTAAAACGCGATAAGGAAAGGAACAGAACTTTCATTAAGCACGAGCTCCCTTGAAGTTTTTACAATAATGCCTCGACTACGAGGACTTAGAAACTTATTACGAAAGAGGCTTGGCCTCGGGCTCCTACTCTATGCGGATCGGAGGGTCTTCATCCAGCGCCTCCGGGGCGCAGGTGCCACGCCGCGGCCTCCGGCTCAGGTTGCCGGACACCCTCCCACGGTGGAGGCTCCAGAACACGAGCTCCTCCGTGGCGAGCTTGAAGAGCTCCGGCGGACAACTCCACGGAAGCGACCTCGGCGGCCTCTTCTCCTCGGTGGGCGTCGTCGGCGCCGGGTGCCCACCCCCGCCTTCACCGCCTCGACATCCATGCGCGGATAGTGGGCGAAGATGATCCGACAGCCTTGTGGACCCACGCCGGCCGGCGTCCTCCGTCACCTTAGCGCGGACCTGCCGACGACCACGCCGGCCGGATCCGTCCCTCCACCCCTCGGCGACATCGCACACCTCAGCCCGCGGACGCCAGACTCCCAGCCGTGCTTCGAGCCCGCCTCCTCCACGGCCTTGGCAAAGACGAGCTTGGGGCGTTCGAGCTCCTTCTTCGTATCAACGAGCTCGGCGGTGGCGCTGCCTGAAGCCCCATCTCCTTCTCCTGCCGTGAGCTGCGTGTGCTGGCAGTGGAAGCCTCGGCGGAAACAACTCCCGGACCCTGTCCCTGAGATCGGGCCGCCTTCAAGGACTTTCTCTTCTCCCCCGCAGAACAAGAAGATCGGTTCAGCACAAGAGTCACCATGACTTCGAAGGCAAGCCAAAGCGATCGCCCGCTTTACTCCACAGCCGATTAGAGCTCCTGCTCATTGCGCCAGAAAGTTCTCGTTCTCGGCGTTGAGCCGTCCCCTCTCCGCGATAGTCGGCGTGGGCAAGAGCACCACATTTCGCGGCCTCGCGGTCATGCGCGAGGCCCCGCCGACGGCCGACGGTGGCCAGCCCCAACAACCAAAAAGTAGAAACAACTGCGAGTGCGGGAAAGGATGCTCACCACGAAGGCTCTGGTCCGCAGTGCTGTAGCCGCTGGTGAGCCTCACCCTGCTTTGGCGGAGTTGTCTGAACTGAACTCAAAGCCGAGCGCTCGAGCTCTTCGCCTTCCAGCGCCCGCGGAGGGGCCACGAGCTCCTCTTCCATCTTCTCAAGGCCGTCGTGGAGAGCTCGAGCTTCTCCTGCTGCAGCAACGCCTCGCGAAGGGCAGCGTCTACCTCTCCTACGCCGGCGGTGTGGCCACAGCTTCCTCCCGGCTCTCCAAAGAAGACGGCGACCTCTGGGCTCGGCTTCCGGCCGCCCGCTCTTTGAACTGCGCCTCCCGAGCTCTTGGCAGGATCTTCGCACACAGTCCGCGGACCTACGGCGGGTTGCCGGCTTTGAGGAAGGGCGCCGACAAGCGGTTGTACCCTGGCAAAGATCTTGCACACCCTGTCGTCGAAAAACACGTCGGTGTGGGTGAAAGGAGAAGCCGAGAAACCCGACGATGGTGATGAGTCCGCACCTTGACAACCGACGGAGCTGCGTGAAGCGTCATTCCCGCTAGAAGTCCCCTGATCTCCGCCATACGCCCGCGCCCCCTCGGTCGCAGGCTTGACCGGCAGCATCGCCACGGGGTCACCCACGATCTCCGGACTCGAGGGGAACGCCCTCGATCGCCGCGGGGAGGGCCGCGCCACCTCTGCACGTCCCCAGACGGCTTCTCGAAGGCGGCGTGCCTCCTCATGCGACGCCCGGCGTGGGGGTCTCGGCGGCACGCACCCCCCCCGTCCGACATCGCTATCCGCTCCCTCCCGCTCCTCCTCCCTGGGTCGTGATCCGGGGAGATCGATGACCTCGTGCTCGCCCTCGCCCCCCGAGGCCCGGGCGGGCGTCGGGCGCTCCGCGTCGCGGCCGAGCCCCCCGGCTCCTCGACGACCCGCCGCGCTCGAGGCTCGGCCTCACCGGCGAGCGTCCGGCCGCACCCCCGCGGAACCTGCCTGAAGGGATCCGGGCGCCGACAGGCTTGGGCCGACCAAGCTCTTCAAATACGCGCGCGCCATATCGACCAAAGCGAGCTCGCCCGGCGATTCCCTCGAACGGGAACGGCGCCATCATCTGCGACCCGTAGCCGCTCGTCGTCGTCGCCGCTTATCGCCGGGCTGTCGTCGCAAATCAGCGGCCCTCCGCTCGACTTGCCATGGCAGCCCTGAGCCGCTAACGCAGCGGCGAGCGCGGGAGGCCGAGAGCTGCCGTCGGTGTTGCCAAATCCGCCACATCAGCCTCGAAGCCGCTAACGCCGCTGGCTGAAGCCTGCATGGAGGGCGGCTTCCTTTCGCCGTCGGCATCCGCTAACTCGCGTCATCTCCGCGCCCAGTCCATCGCCCGGCTGAGCTGGCGTCCCGTCGACGGAGACGCTTCGGGGTACACGGGCCGCCTCGAAGTAATAAGAGCCTGTCACGCTGACGATGACGTCTTGCTCGCCGCCCACAACGAGGAAGACAACTCACCGTGTCGACACCTTCCTCTTCCCCTACAACGGCCGGGCACCTGGGACCCTCGGGTCACCTCTGGCCAGGGGCACCCCGTGCCCCCGGCGCCACGGGCACCGGGCGCCGCCCCCGAGGCCGAGGGATGGGCGCGCCCGCTAACGCCCCCCGCCGGCGGTGGCGTCGAGCCCGCGGCCTCGATGAAGCCCGACCTCCCCCAGGCGAAGCCTCGAAGACGATGGAGGAGGCCTCTCGCTGCTCCACGCCGAGCATCCTCCTCTTACGGCCAGCGCGCGCCCGCCGCTTCGACGAGCCCGTTCCTCCGGGAGCCCGACCGGCGCCGCGGCACACGCCCTCTCGTGCGGGAGGATGCGCATCGAAGGACTTCACCTCGCGACCTACGAGTTGAGGCCACCCCTTAGAACTCGACGACGGTCAAGTAACCTTGCGATAACGCGGGAGCGAGCTCTTACCGGCCGCTGCGTCAGTATTAGGAAGAACTTTGGGGGCTCCGGACCCCTCACGCCCGTCTCGTCAAATTTCCGCCCATCCACCCACTCCACCTGGTCGGGGTTTGCGGGGGACGCGTTTCGCGTCCTGGGAATGGCCACCAGCTCCGCCTTCATTTCCCCCGACAGCGCCGACGCCGTCGGCTGGAGGGGCACCAACGCCTTTGCGAGCCAGGTCTCGATGATGTGGTTCTGTCGTCAACCGGCGTCCGCGGGCGCCACCTTCAACGCCACATCCTCCACCCGCCCCTAACATGGTCGTGGGCGGGCCTCGCGCCACGCATCACTGCTTTGCCGCGTCGAACACGCGCCAGTGAACTGGCAAAGGGTGGTGGGGATGGTTCTGAGATAGAACCACTCTTCCCTCCACCCGAGGTTCGCGGTCGGGAAGTCACCCTTGGGGAAGAGCTCAAGGACCTTGCCGCCGCCGCCCGGCTGGGAATGCATGACGCAGCGATCGGGGCGGACCTCCATCGTCCGCCTTCCGGACCTTGGATCTTGGCGTAGATGAAGTACTGAAGAGCTCCGAGTTGGGGGGAATCCCCAACCATCCTTCAGACAAAGATCACGAACGCCGAGAAACAGCGGGATGCCGTTCGGCGTCGGATCTTGGAGCTCGACGCCCAAAGACTACGGCAGTCGGGAAGAAGTCGTCGGGGCAGCGAGCCAGCTTCGTGGAAGGCCGCGAACGACACCACGCACTACCCGGGGCGGATCAGGGATCTCGTGCGGGCGGGGGAATAATCCACTCCCGGGCCTCCGTCGCCGATTACGTGCGAGCCCCGCCGACGGCAAAGACCTCTCGGCAGCTGCGGGGGTCGCCGGTCGATCGATCGCCAACCGCCCCATTCCGCGCTCCCGCAGGCGGATCACGGCCCGGCGAGGGAGGCGGAGGATTAGATCTAAGCAGAGTATGCTTCTCTCTCTCTCTCTCTCTTCTCTCTCTGTGTGCTCTTTGGCTTTGCGCGGCGAGGAGAGGAAGGTGGATCCGTCCCGATCCCGCCTATTTATAAGGCTCAGTAGCGGCGGAGCGCGGGGGCGCCGTCGGGAGGTGGGCCCCTCGCCTGTCGCATCCGCCTCGCAGCGGCGCTGCGACATCAACGCGAGTCTGCCACCTGGCGGAAGTCCGGCGGTCGGCGGGTTAACGCGATAACCCTCCGTCCAGCGGTAAAAATCCTAGCGAAATATCCCAGCGACTATTTTTTACGCAGGTAAAAGCCGAGAGCTCGACGGCAACGATTTGGTGGATCTTCGAGCTCGATGACAGAGCTCAACGCGCGAGCTCGTATCCAAGGGTTGAAGGCGAGCTCGACACGAAGAGCTGCGAGCGCCCCGGGACACCCCGGTAAGGGCGTCCACCGGGCGGCACCGAGGCGGCCCGCGCCTCGAGCTCGAAGAGACTCGGGGCTTTGTTTGTGCGCCTCGGGTTGCCGAGCCACGAGCGACTTCGGCCACCCTCGCCCGAATGAGGGAGCGTCTCGCCCTCGAGCCCACGCTCGGGGCTCGAGGATTGTGGATGTCGGGCTCTCGGAATTTGAGGTCGATCCACCGGTGATCGAGCGAACGGCTGACGAGCTCGGGCCTCTCCTGGACAATCCGCTATTAGCTCAACGAGCACCCGCCCTCGGCCAACGAGGTAAGGCAGGGTTGGCTTCGCCACCCTTGTCGCTGCCGCTGGGGCACGGGGCCCACGAGCCCACGAAAATTCAAACCCTCCGCGAGAACTCTCCGTTCTCACAGAGCCTCGGGGGGCTACACCCGCGGGTGCCGCGCACACCCCGAGCAAAACTCAAAACTCCACCAAATGGACATCACGCGAACAAGTATCCGGGAAGACATTCTCTCCCCAAATACTTTCGGGGCTCTTGGGGGATCGATATTTGGGACACCCCTAATCAATCGGCTAAAACCCTCGACACCATGTCACACTGGCGGTCGTAGGAGCTCCTCCTCCATCCCGTTCGAGCTCTCCCAAGCCAAGGGGACCCGCGATGAGGACGAGCTTCACTGATGACCGCCCCCACCACGACCAAATCCTCCCAAGCACGAGCTCTCTCGGAGGAGGGACCTCTCCGCCTCGCTCGAGGTCTCCGCTAAATGACCTCTTCGGACCTACGCACACGAGCTCTCCAACGGGGCGTCTCTCCGTCTCGCTCGAGCTCCAACTTCGATGAGCAGCGGCGGCGTCGCCGGCAAGAAGCTCGACCGTTCGATGTCACACGGAAGATTGCAGTGCGGGGTTTGGCCAACCACTCCACGACACCTTGTGGCCACACAAGGAACACACAGATGACGAGGACGGCGACCGTCGATCACCCCTCCCATACCCTCCCGACTCCTACAGCGCCGCCACAGTGCTCTCAAAGACAGGCGACGTATCGCACCTCATCCACGGTATGGTCACGCCCATAACGACAGGACCGAGTTCCAACTATGATTGGGGCGGCCACGACGCCCCGACTACCACTCAGACCTGGATTCGCGTCACGGCCACGACTAATTTCAGCATCCAAAGCCGCCGAGCTCGAGGGAAGCTCTGGCCAACCAGCGAGCTCGTTCGAAGAGCTCTATCGCCTACCCCCCGCCCCCAGTAGTTCATTATTCCATCTATTCCCGCCTCAACCCGAAGAGCTCACATGTCCTGCTCCCCTTGCTACTATAAAAGGAGGGGTAGGGTTCTCGGTTGAGGCAGAGGACCAAGAAGAAAGCATTAGTCCTCGCCGCTCACCCACGCACTCATCCCACTCGATATTGGCACTTGCCTCAATCTTAGAGACTTGGGAGCCCGATCCCTCTCTCGATTCGCTTGTACGCACCCCGGTATGAGCGTTTGAGCTCGGATAGTGATCACACTGGACTAGGGAGCTTGATTTCGCCCCGAACCAGTATAAATCTTGTGTCATTGTCTCTAGAGCTAGGCCATTCGGAGCACGCATTAGCCAGACATACTTGTGATGGTGGTATTAGACCACGACAACTATTGTTTTTCTTTATTTATTTTTGACTTATTGTTACAAGATATTAATTGTATCTTATTCTTTACATAGCAAAATCTCTTAGTTGGAGCAACACATAAATCTTAGAGGAAATTAATTATACATATCTGAGAACTTGGAGGTGCATTCCTCTATATAATATCAGTTGCCCACTAATAAAACATGTGAGCCCTTTTACAATACATGAAATTGTCTCTCGCCTCTACAAAATAGTACTCCCTCCCCCTCCCTCCTCGCACAAAGGAATTAAAGGAGCAAGAATAATTTCCTCATGGTGCTCCTCAAGAAAATTTCCACGACCATCTCAGAATTGATAGTCATTCCTCTCTTGGTTCTTTTGATCATGACTTCAATGTCCCCGTGCTTCCATGGTGAGAAGTCTCATTACAGTGCATTTTTTCCCCATAAATTAACCAACCAATTTTTGTGGAAATCTGATTTGATTTGAGAGTCATATATATTACAGTGTGTGGGGAAGGGCGGTGACGATGCCCGTCAACAGGCATCCCCGGCGCTGGCGCTTGGGCAGCCACTGTCGTGCACGCCATGCTACTACCAGACCACTGGGGACTGCTCGTTTAAGCAGTGGCAGAATGAATGCCCATCCGATATCAACGCTACAAGTAGTTCCTGCTATAAACTGCCTACTGGTCTCAATGTCTGGCTCTGCTGCTGTGTGCCCTTGATAAATACGTAGTGCATTGATTGATATGGCTTAGATGAAAATAAACAGATCGAACCGAGATGTCGATTTTCTAATATAGTACCTGTGGTGAATTTCATTAGAACTAGCATGTGCCCCCGTGCGAGGCAAGCGAGGAGCAATTTTGGATAGTAAGTGAGTTATTATTACATTTGTTTAAGAAATGGAACTATGGAAATCGTCTTGGCTGAACGGACTAAAGTTTGGTAAAGTTTATAGTAATTAGCTTTTTTCTGTGGAACTTTTTTTTTTGTTTAGGGAAAATTTTTGTATTGGTACTTCTTTTGTAGAGTAATAGAAATGTTTAACGGTGGATGGAATTATGGAAATCGTGGTGGTTGATTTGACTAAAGTTTGACAAATTTTATAGTAATTAGTTTCACTATTTATTTGTGGATTTTTTTTTTTTTTAATTGTTTGCTACGGAACTGGCATTTTTTTATGGAGGCAGTACTGAAAAAATGTTTAACGGCAAGTGGGGAAAAAAATTGTTTGGAAAAGAAGGGGCGCGGGAGGAGGTTGATAATGTATAGTATATGCAACCACTTGAGTCAATTATTATGGAAACATAATATTTGGTTGTGTTGGAGGATGGGGTAAATATTTGGAGACTAATATGCAATTTGGAGTTAGTAGAGATTTATTATGGGGATTATAACCTAGGAATTAGTTGTTAAAATTAGATTAATTAATCTGGAATATAAGAGCTTAGGTAGAGTTTAGAGTGTACGTAGTTTTTTTTTTAGGATTTTCTTTTTTTTTTTTTTTGTGCATGGAAAATAGAGTTTTACTCGTCCGTGTACATTTATCGGGTGCCCATAGCATTTTCATGCTGATGGATACTGTTCATATCACTAATGGACTGTACTGCGCGCTAACGGGTTTACTGTTAGTAGAAACCGATCCGCTTAGTACTATTTGTTATCGGGTTCACTGTTCATTAACGGGTTTATCGTCATATCGTTAATGGATTTTACCGCTTGTAGAACCCGATCCATTACTGTTCATACGAACCCGTTACTGTTGCTTATCGGTTCATTCGTAGTCTGAACAGTGATCTGTGCTCGATCCTAACGGGTTTACTGTTCATCCGATCACCACACTTAAAGGGATAGTAGGATACCTATAAATTTCGTAGAAGCGAGCAACCTCCGTCCACGGACTCGTAATATTGTAGTAGTAACGATGACGTGCTCCAATGCCGTCGATCAAACTCCACGAGATCTCAGTCGTCCCACGCCCTCTATACTATACCTATAAATTTCGTAGAAGCGAGCAACGTAACCTCCGTCACAGACTCATAATATTGTAGTAGTAACAGTACGTGCTCCAATGCCGTCCGATCAAACTCCACGAGATCTCAGTCGTCCACGCCCCCATCCTCCTCCCACTAGCCAAGACCTCCGTGTCTCCCGCAGCTTCCAGAAACGACACACCGCCGCCTCCCTCCCCCCTGCTCCAATCTCTTCCCTCTTCCTTCCTCCCGCAGGTTCGCCCCGCCGCCGCTGCTGCCTCGCCTTTCGCCTCTAACTGTCCACGTCCCTGATTCCGTTCTTCTCCCCACCGCCGACGCCGCCGACGCTGTCCGACCCGCCCCCGCTTCCCCCCTCCAATACGTCACCACAGTCTCCATCCCAACCTCCGTCTGGAAGGTGCACACGGCCTCTGCACTCCCCTCCGTCCTCTGCCGGTCGACGCTGCCGAAAGCCGTCCACGCCCCCCCCCCACACGAGGTTGCGCCGACGCCCGCCCGGGAGCCCCAAAGTGCGGTCGCCTTCAGACACGGCACGCTGCGGGCGAGTCCCGTGTAAGCGTTGGGTATCCTGACATCCCGCCCGTGTCCACGGACTCGGCTGCCTAGCTGAGATTCCTGACGCTGCGCGCCATCCCAGGAGACCCTCCACGGCCAGACCCTCTTGGCACAGCCCAGGACCTCCCTCCACGGCACACCCTCCGGCAAGAGTACGTACATGCGTCTCACTTCCATCTGTATGGTTCTTTTACTTTGCATTACCTTAATCCCGGTGTATTCTGCTATTCTATGGAGATATGATGTTCGACTTAATGCCTCTGAAGATGCTGCGTTCGTCAATGTATGCATCTTTTGATAGGTGGTGCCTAACTTGCAACTACAAATCCACGCAAACACTTTAATAATTTTCACACTTTAAATGTTCCGCTTGCTGCATCACATGTGGCCATATAACTCTCCACGTTTAGTTAAACATTATACAGCCAACTAAAAAAAACAACATGTTCGATCCCTTCAATTGATTTTTTTTACTGCACATTACTACAATAATTTTGAATGCTGCCCTCCTGCACAATGTGACTCCATACCTTCGGCTTTGGGATGTACAGCGTACACTACAGCCATCTCATCTATTTTTTAACTGTAGTAAACTGACCATGACAAACATCTCATAGATACAACACTGGTTTTCTTCTTCTTTTAATTGCTGTAGTTTCGGTTATACATCAATCCTACAGAATTGCTATTGACTTTCGGATGTCTATATGTTACGTATTTGTACTTGGCAGAGACGTCCCTGTTCTGTTCAAATATACTGACAATTTTCAACGACGCAATTATAAATGCAGGAGGTGTACATTACTTGCAAGCTGCTGCTTCTGAAAAGAACAAAGCTTCAAAGTTCAGTTCCTCGCCTTCGAACTCAATGTTACCATGATCCATTACTTGATGCTTCAGTCGTGCCAGAAGCTATTTCCACCGTATTCCTAGAAATTTCGAATGCATCGCTTCGCACTCAGCGTACACGTACCCAGCGCAAAACAAACCCGTAAGTCCGCACCTCTTTGTGTTAGCGGCATTAACTATAAACATCTGGTTATTCTATATTATTACATATATTGAGTATGACACTACTCAATAAATTCATCATAGACACGTACATATATGAAATCAACCATAAATATTATATCACAAATCGAAAGTTTTGACGTACTTCCAGGTTTAGATGAAATGAGGTCAAATGGCATGCATCCAAGTAATCAGAAATTCCGTGTCTAATCAATGAATATGTCGTATAATATACGGGTCTCCATTCCAAATTGTAGTTCACTTTGGCTATTTTACATCCATTTATTTTAGTATATGTATCTAGACATAGTGTATAACTAGGTGTATAAAGAAATCAATGTATAAAGTAATAGAAAAGTAGAAGTACAATTTGGAACAGAGAGAGTTTGTTCAGTCTATCGTCTCATGGCTGTGTCACCTAGGGCCTATGATTGCAACTGGTCGGGTGGCGAATAAAGCGGTGCTGTTCGGTCGTGATGTTGCTGCAGGCCTGTTATTATGCCATCTCTTCAAATCTTTTGTACGTAGTGGGCCCTGTGCTGCCGGTTTGTTTAATTTCATGGTGCAACTAAGCTGAACAATTTCCAGTTCGTTCTATTGAGACATTAGTATTTCTTTTAGCATTTCACAGTAGACTCAGGAACACTTATATTTCTCAATCAATGATAATAGCTGTCAGATGCATCAAGATTTGGATTTTCTTTTCCATGCTTTTTTTAATCTATGATTCCTGACGCTGGATTACGATCCAATTGCTCTCAGTCGATTGGGGAATAGAGGGGCCCTATTTCTTGGTTCATTAATGAAACTCTTGCAGGACTTCTGTTACATTTTGAATCTGGGATGCACGCTAGATGCCATTGTCTTGGAGCTAGCTAGAGATTGTACTTTGTGCTCATGCCATCGTAATTCCTACACTCTGTGGGCCATGGTCGTGAAGTAATGTTGATGTAGATGGATAATATACCAGCAAAATGTATGTGCGCATTGCTACGGTAAGGATGGCTCGATAAGTTTTGTTGGTTGTTTTTGTCCACTGTTCCTTTTTGTTGGTGCCGCTTTGTCTACAATGTCCTACCTCTATTGCTTCTTAAATGGTTTCTTAGGCGGTGTTTGGCATGGCTCCAACTCCATGTGGAGTAGCTCCACTCCAAAACTCTAGGTGGAGCTGAATCTAGATGGAGTTGGAGCTGATTTATTAGGGTGTTTGGCTAGCAGCTCCAAAAAAAACGAAAAAAAAGAGTTTTCAACGTTGGATGCCATTGCTGCCCTTGCTTGGTCCCACGTGCCAGTCTCCCTTTGCAGCCTCATCTCATCCCCAACCTCACACTCAACCTCATCTCACACCGAGCCGCCTCCTGCTTCCCCACCGCCGCCGGCACTTCTTCCCCGCGAGCATCGTTCGACAGATGGTTCGGCTTCCTCGAGCATCGACTCATCCTGGCCATTGACGACGCGAACAAGAAGTGGGTGACCATGGCCCTCGCCGCGGACGTCCTAGACAGGAAACTCTACGGATCCTGTCAAGCCACCGTCTATGGCGGGTCGCGCCGCAACTAGGCGACGGGGCCAGCTCGTCGAGCCCTCCCAAAGGTGGGAGGAGGGTGATCTCATCACAGAGCTGAGGATGACGATATCCATGGTGCTGTTGGAGTTTCTTCACATCTAGGGTTAGGGTGGAGGGGCAGGGAAGTGGAGAGGAAGGGGAAAAAGGCAGCAAGATGAGAGGGCGGCAGTGTTCGACTTGGCGAGCACGGGGCCACCTCATCACACTACCTCAGCTGCCGCTGGACCACATCGATGAGGGACGCGTGGCCCTAGGACTCGTGGGAGCCGTAGCCACCACCACCGGTCCACAACCGTCGCTCGGAAAGAGGCCGAGAAGGAAAGGGAGGGACGTCGGGAGCAGGGGAAGGGAGGGAGGTAGAGGAGGAGAGGATGTACGCCAGAGGGGGGGCCGGGAGGGTGTCACGAGGGAGACGGGGAGGCCACTCTGGAAGAGGGAGAGAATGGGTCGGGAGTAGCAATCCCTTACTTTGCTATTTATATGAGCCCAACAGGAGGGCTGGTTTTGGGCTTGATTGTGCCTCGGCCACGCAATGGCGACAGGCCTTATAAGTTGCCAGCCTCTGAAAATAGAAGCATTTCTAGAGTCCGGCTTTTTATAATAACCATCTCCATTAATGGATTTTACGAGGCAGGTTTAACTGCCTTGGTTAATAAAAAGGGACCACCTCGATTAATCGAGCCATTGACTGAGCCAATTTTCAGTGTTGTTGCCTCCAAAAACGATTCTAAAATGCCTCAAAAAAACTTTTTTTTGTAGCAGTGAACTTGTAGAAATTTTTTCTTAGACAAAACTGAGAATTAAAGTTGAAGCTTATAATTAGTAATGCTGTAATAGTAAGTTTTTGGTGCAAGAAACATAATTTTTTTTGAGCTAGGATGGATTTACTGTAAAGTTTCAGTGATTAAACATTATTGTTATATATGTATGCTAGTTCAACAAGCTTGTTATTATCGCGTAAATGATAGTTCGCCTTTATACATGTTATTAGTACACGTACATGGGTTTGAGTCACGGCCTGTGTAAAGTATGGGGCATTTCAATGTCTCTATCCATGCTAGCATCATCATGTACGTACTCAATTCGACCAGGCTGCATGCATTGTTATAGTTGACAATTTGTGCTATTTGCAACAAAACAACAATATCATGGTGTTTCCTAATTGGAAGTGATAAAAGTTTATATTGTTGTCACACCAAGAAAATCCAACCTGCTACCACAAAAATATCAGTGTGTATATTGTCACTGCCTGTGTAAAGTATGGGCATTCAATGGTCTCGATCCATGCTAGTGTCATCATTTATGTACACCTTACACGTACATGATGACGACAACTTTTGTTACTTGCAGCAAAACAATGGTACGATGGTGTTTTCTAATTAGAGGTGAACAAAATGCTTATATATATTGTTGGCACCCAGAAGATCCAACTACCATACAAGTTTCAGTGTGTATATATACACGCATATACATCGAGCACCATCACAACCGTGGGATACTACATTCTTCTTCTTCTTCTCCAGAGGTTGTCATGTATTTCTTTATTCGTTATTGCTTTGAAAAATTCTCCTTTAAACATTTTACTGGTCTGTTTCATGCACTTTTGTATATGGTACAATCTATTAGGGTATTGTTGCTTAGTACGAAAATCCGATGTTACTCCTACAAAACTTAATATGATAGCATTAGTTCCGAACAACATGCTATGTTTCTATTGATTATGTCAATGCTAAATTTTTTATTTTATTTGTGTTATAACAGTTTCGAAACAGAGTAAGCTAAGGATGAGTAGTGATTGGTCTAGTCTGGTGGGCATGCCCGTCAAAGAGGCACATAAATCTATCAGAGCTCAACGAGGAGATCTAGATACAGATTTTAGAGTAGTATTCGATTGATACTTGCCTTTTCATACATCAAGCATATTAAAGTATAAAGGTAGCCTTTGGTATGCAACCTAGCCAATATACGGAGTCTCCCCAATGACAGGTATACCATCCTCCATGCGTATTTGATAATAACACGTGTATCTTCATTTTCGAGTGGAGATGGTGCCTCTGTATCTAAATCTCCTCGTTGTGCTCTGATAGTGTTTTGTGCCTCTTTGACAGGCATGCCCACTAGACTAGACCAATCACTACTCATCCTTAGCTTACTCTGTTTCGAAACTGTTATAACACCAATAAAATAAAAAAATTTAGCATTAACATAATCAATAGAAACATAGCATTTTGTTCGAACTAATGTTGTCATATTAAATTTTGTAAGAGTAACATTGGATTTTCGTACTAAGCAAATACCTTAATAGATTGTACCATATACAAAAAGTGCACAAAACAGACCAGTAAAATGTTTAAAGAAGAATTTTTTAAAGCAATAATGAATAAAGAAATACATGACAACCTCTGAGAAGAAGAAGAAGAACGTAGTATCCCATGGTTGCGATAGTGCTCAATATATGTGTGTATATATACACACTGATATTTGTATGGTAGTTGGATCTTCTGGGTGCCAACAATATATATAAGCATTTTGTTCACCTCTAATTAGAAAACACCATCGTACCATTGTTTTGCTGCAAGTAACAAAAGTTGTCGTCATCATGTATGTATAACGTGTACATACGTGATGACACTAGCATGGATTGAGACCATTGAATGCCCATACTTTACACAGGCTGTGACTATATACACACTGATATTTATATGGTAGCATCATGGATTTTCTTGGTGACAACAATATTAACACTTTGTTCACCTCTAATTAGGAATCACCATCATACTGATGTTTTGTTACAAATAACAAAAATTGTCAACCATAACAATGCATACAGCCTGGTCGATTTGAATTTAGTAAACGTGTCATCAGGTATGTAAGGTGGTGTAAGCACAAATGTGCTTATGTACATGATGATGCTAGCATGGATTGAGACCACTAAATCTCCATACTTTACACAGGCAGTGACTCAAATCCATGTACCTATAAGCACAAACATGTATAAACGTGTGACAATAAAAATATATGCGTAAATAATGTTTAATCACTAAAAATGTACAGTAAATCCATCCTAGCTAATAAAATTATGTTTGTTGAACCAAAAACTGATGTGGTATATTTTTTTTTGAGAACCTGATGTGGTATATTCAGTCCTAGCTAGATGGATAAACTAACAGGGTTTGAAGGTGTCCTATGTGGCAAAGCGTGGCGCATGGCCTGAACCTTTAGTACCGGTTCATAAAATGAACCGAGACTAGAAAACCCCATTGGTAGATTGATCCAAAGAAGGTGCCTGTTGATGGTAGTTATCGACAACTTTTTACCCTCAATTTTTGCATGAATTGATACAAGGATTTACAAACACTAGATGTAGGGTTTGATTCTAACAAGTTCCACGAGTTTGGTGTTTTCTTACTCTGTCTTGCAGGTATTTCATAGGATATCACTAAATACAAGTATCTCAACGATGGATTAGAGTTCACCCTTGCGAAGAGCTCGTCAAGACGATCAAAACGGACATATTATTTGTTATATTTAGAGCTCGAATAAGAAGATATTAATTTTACAAGTAATGGAAGATTCTAGAACATGACCTCAAGGGATTAATTGGGCCTAAATCAGAATTTTTCCCATGAAGACTTATTTATATTATAATGAGATATGGTGAAAGGATTAGTATCACATTGCTTCCTAAAGCTGAAGGGAGATTAGAAGAACCTTATATATAGAACCCTAGGCCTATAGAATTAATTAATTAATTAATTTTCTAATTCATTATCTCTCGCTTGTGGAGGAGTCCCAATGTAAGGATCACCTCTCTCTCAGTGGGATTAGTGAATTAGAATTGGATTAGAAGTAGATTAGATCTAGATTAGATCTAATCAAGAGTAAGGGAGAGTGGAGCTGTGCTCCAGTTCTGGAAGAGTCTTCAGAGTGTGGTATGTCTTTGTATCCTCTCTACTAGACTTATGCTTTAATATATTTATCTTCTCTATTTACTTTTTATGCTTTCCATATGTATGTTTAGTAGTATTTATTCATTTGTATAGGATCTTTGCTCGTATTGAGTGCTCTAGTTATTAATGGTAGCTAGAGTAGTAATCTATAGTGTAGACATGGTGTTTAGACTATAGGTTACCCGAGGTTGCGCTCAACCTTCCGATTAGTTGTGGTAGCCCCCAGGGGTGACGACTCTGTTAGGCCTTTGTAATCCACCACGTTAGGGTTGATGTTCATAGAGCTTTTGACACCTTCCGCCAACTACTTCTTCCCGCCTTTCTCAAGAGTTGGAAAGGTACTTGTTGCTCCAAAGTGCTTGTGTATGATTGCTATATCTATCCGTATTTAGTTATCTTAGAACCAAAGTAATAGAGAAGTAATTAGGAACCTTGATCTCTTCTCAAGACTTCTTGATTAGCTTAGTTACTCTTTTATAATATTTTTTGACCGAACCGGTCGGGGAGCCCCCATACTCTTTTATAATATTAGACATGTTATTATTTTATGCTTTGTCATTTATTTATCATTTATCACTTACCCCTCCTTAGTCTAGTTGGTTTACTAGGTTAGCAGATACATGATTGTGAGTTATTAGAATTCTTTACCATTAGCTTCCCTGTGGATGCGATACCCTAGTATACTTCCCTAGGGAAAAGCTACAATGATGTTCTGTGTGCTTGCAGAATCTTCTTATTCTTATAGCATCTAACAAACGTCAACAGTGCCTGAGACCTAGATCTAGACGGTATTATAGAGACACAAGACACCCAGAAGTATCTAGGTTTGGGCCGTCGGTGTGGCGTAAAATCCTATGTCATGTGCTCTATTTTCTATATGGTGGAGTGTACAATGAGGTAATTGAATAAGGGAGGTCCCTACTTGCTTTATCTAGACAGGTGGGGGTTACAGATAGAAACTACGAAGGTCGAGTAGGATGTAATCTGCTACATGATTTTCGGGATCGGAGTCTATCCTATCAGATTGCCATCTTTAGGATATCCTCGCGAGTCGTGCCGGTGCAGACTCCGGTGGCTTAGTCCGCACTCTAGGTCAAGGGTCAAGCTCCAGGAGGTTGCGGACTAGAAAGACGAGCCTTGGGTACCCCGAGGGGAATTCCCCCACAGCTAGTCCCCAAGATCCTTATAGCTGATGAGTGAATCTTCATGAGAGGTCGGCATCAGGAGTTAGAGGTTGGTGAAGCATTCGTAGTGGTTGGTGAAGTCATCCTCCAAGGTCCTCGAGCTAATAGAGAGGACGTTGAATGGCGAATCCTGACGCCTGATCTTTGAGGGAGGTTGGTAGGCATGGCCACAAAGCCTTTGCGTTGTCCGCCGAGGTCGAAGGGGAACAAGCCAAGCTGTGCGGCACCACGGTCGAGCTCTGAATGATGTCAGCAGAACTCGCATGTGATGTACCATGAGGGTGTAAGGTGATCTTTAACAAAAAAATTTGAGGTTCTTCAATCTTCCCCAAGTGTGCCCATGTGAACGCAAGAGAAAAATTGAGGACGTGGAACCCACAAGTCTTTGATGTAACCACCCCTGCTCGTAGGAAAACAAAGACACTCGCCGAGAAAGTGAAGTGTGCCCACTTAGTCCCCGAGCCTAGCAGTTGGTAATGGAGTCACATGGTACAAGGGTCTAGTTCTTCTTGAGGCGTGGAAAGGTTGGGGGGCCTGGAAGCAGTCCTAAGCAAGGGGTTGGGGGCACATTCACCGAAGGTGAAGTGTGCCAACTTAGTCCCTGAGCCTAGCAGTAGGTGATGAAGCCAGAGGTGCCAGGGTCTAGTTTCTCATCCTACAAACACAACAATTCTGCTAATGTATGGCGTCATGAAGTCCCCAAGCTGTTTGTGTCAGTAGAGGCGAGGTAGTTGACGCAGTTTCCACGATAGGGGCTTCGTTGCAGGCAAGGTCGTTAATGTTTCCTGTGATCCCTAGAACCTAGCTATTTGCGAGGAGCACGATGCGTGCTAACACATGTCCCGTCGAGTTGACCAAGATCCGCACCCTGATCTGGACAACGTGGGGGTAGTCTATGGGCACACTGGCGTACCTACGGCCTTCGCATTATCAGCATGAGGAGAACATAATAGAAATCTCCATGATAGACCTAGATGAATGTTTCAGGCCAATCCCCAAGTTCGGCATGGAGTGAATGTTAGATGAGGTATGTCGAGTCAACGAGTGTTGAGCCGAGGTAGTTTCCCCTTCTTCTTCTTTTAGGTCGTCCAAACTTTTGATGGTGTCAAATGGTCAACCACGATAGAACTTTAGGGGCCAGCATGATGGGGAGGAAGTTTGCCATTACCTTGGTGTTGCCTCCAACGGCTCAGACTACAACTAAGTATGACATAAAAATGTGAGGCTGACATGTGGGACCCACCTGGCGGCTGGCCTAAAAGGCCCTGGCGGTTGCCAGGGGTCAACCCCCTCTTGGCTTCCCGTTTGTTCTGGTGTCTTCTGGTATCTTCTAGATTGTTTTAGTCCACATTTTGAGTTGAGTTACTTCACGGTCAAGTCTTGTCATCATATGTCTTGTATATTCCTAACTTTCTCCATTCTTCTCTCGCATTTATCTCATAAGTCCCCGGAAAGTCACGAGAATCACGAAAACTCGTGGAAATATATTAGTTAGACCCCTAGACTTATGTTGACATCTAACTTAAGCCCTTATTTCATGTTAATTGACTAATAATATTATGTTATAACAGTGTCAACAACCGGCATGGACGGTTGAGGATGGCCTTCTCCTCTTCGACAACCGCCGCTACCTTCCAGCTTCCTCTCCACTGCTTCTAGACTTGCTGGACACCTTGCTACAAGGCAGAGTTCGTAGGACGAACTTCCTCGCCTTAGGAGCCTACACGACGGAACCAACGACAGCTTCACCGACCGCCATCCCGTTGGGCGGTATATGGCCGCTGGCGCCACCACGCCGGCCCGGCCGGTTGTCTTCCTTGACGGCATGGATCGCCTCTTCCTCACGATCGACAACGTCCACATCGGCCTATGACGCAGAGGGGCGCCCATCAGCTTTCTCCTTCGCTGCTCGACGTCGGCTCCCTTCATGTATGGTACGATGTTAAACTTGGCTGCTACTCCTCCTACTCGCCGCGACATTACCATCCGGCGCCTCCTTCCTCTTCGTCAAAGCTCCGCCCAACGAGCGCTTCTTGTTTCTAGAGAGCCCACCCCGCGGCATGGTGCACCAAAGACCTTGAGGTGGGCGTTCAAGGGAGCTCTGCCGCGGCCCGTCGACGCACAAAGATCACAAAGCGGGGCGTGTTGTCCATCAAGTACATCTACCATGGCTATATCGGCAACCTTCACTACCTCCTAGAGTTTGCTCCAAAGCGAACCGGGGAGAACATGATTCTCGTGAACCCGGTGCCGCACGCCAGATCGGGTACTCGCAGTTGAGCTCATCATGCCGAGGGCAGCGCAGACCTCCACCCGTGTGTGACCGAATGGACTTTCATCCATCGCGAGGACGCCGCGTCGGGTCGGAGAAGGGGGGGAGATGTCATGACCCACGAGATAGGACCCGAAGGACAGGCCCGCCAGGCCCATGGAGCACGGGCGCCGCCCCCCCGGTCCTGCGCGCCACCTCCTCCCTTCCGCGGATTCTTCGGCAATTAATTAATTAACAAAGGATGAAATTATCTAGGATTATCTTTAGACGTTTTGGTGTGCAAAGGGATATCTCATCTATAAGGGGGACCCTTGTTAGAAATAAATAAATAAATAAATAGGATATACTTGTAAAAGGTATTCCAATCTATAAGGAAACCTTTAGAGAGATTATTTGATATACAAGTCCCACTAGTCGGGCTATAAAAGTAAGGGGTCTGTAATCTTCCGGGTAACAAGCAAATAAAGAAATTTATCCCGATCTCACTGCCCCTCTCCACACGCCGCCCCTCGACCTCCCACGCTGTCGCCGCCCTCGTCGCCACCACCGCCTTCGCCACCATCCTCCTCAATTGGGTATCCATTTCGCCCAATTTAGCCGGAATCTGACAACAATGGTTAACAGTTAAGGAATTCAGCTAAATCGAACTCCCAGGTCCACCCTGAAGCAACCCAATCTAGCAGCAACTAACCACACATCTACGAGATCCAAGAATCTGGTACCTAAATTAATAGCTTAGAATTCCACGACGCAGGGCAAAGCTATAGATTAATAGATTAAATAAGAACAAGAATGAGCTACTGCACTTTGCTTGGTCTCTGCACAGCACCAGTACGTGTGCTTAACTGAAGAAACAACGAGCCATCAGGAGCAAATGACAGAGGAAACACCGGAGCTGCGACGGGCACAGAGGAACGGCTCAAGCGGTGGTGCTGCACGCCGCACGAGCAAGAGCACACGATGCTGAGACGACCTGAGGACGCGCGGGGTCTGCTCCACAGGGCCTGATTTCACGCACGAAGAACAGCGGAAGAACACAGAGCCGGCTTTATGAAGAATCGAACGAACAGGAAACGGAACAGCCATAATATTGAAAGAAAATCGACCCGCACCTCCATGATTTGATCCCAAAACATCTTCCCCTCCATGACTGGGTACCTTGTACTGTGCTGCCATGAGGGACACGAGCAGGGAGGAGGGCCTCGCACGTTGCTGCCAACGCCATGGATCTGTGCAGGGAGGAGAGGCTCAGCGGCGCCGCCACGCCATGGCCCTGCGCTGAGAAGAAGGGTTCACCGCGTTAGATCTCCGAGATGCGACTATGGGGCCGACCTTGCCTGCGCCACCGCATCGCCACCACCCGCTGAAGGGGAAGGAAAGGGAGAAGCTGCGAGACAGAGAGAGAGGGGGGACCTTGCCTCATTGGATCCAAGGGACGCGGCGGGCCGCGTCCTTGCCTGCGCCCGTACATGCTCGGTCGGCAGCCGCCATCTGCCGCAGAGGCGCGCGTTGAACAGGCGGCGGACGGACTCGTCGCAGTGGAGCTTGTAGGAGCTCGAGAAGAGCTAGAAGTCGGGAGTGGCGCTGGGGTCATCGGGGCACTGCGCTGAGGTGCGTGCCCGCTTGCGTCGCCGTGATTGGAGGCTGCGAGAGCAGGAAGAGAAAGAGAACGGACCGAGATTTAGGGAAGAAGAGACAAGTCACAGTTGAGAGCGCTCGTGCCATACAAAATTTTAGCCAGCGCGGGGAGATTGGCGCTCATCCAAAATTTCAACTAGTTTTCATCTCCATCATCCATTTTATCGATCCAACAGTTGATATGAAGATGAGCTTGTTGGGCCTTGGGCCATAGGTTATGCAGAATTAGTTTGACCACAATATTTACAATTGTTTATTATTTATTAATTTCTATTTTATTTAGATTTAAGCAATTATTGAAGCAGCAAATAATTTCAAATGGAAAAATGACCTGTATATGGATTGTACATCTTGATGAGTTCTAACATCCTTGTATTCAAAACTTTTCCAACGGGACGTCGTTTAGTGCTCCGTTTGACCATGGTTTGACCAAGTCAAACCTTGGTCCTTTTAAAAAATGGCGCCTTCGAGCCGGTTTTCAAGCCCTAGAGGCTCTTGAATCAAAAAGTCATGAATACGGGTTTTGTAGAGCTCTTCATGATCTACATTTGGTATTAGAGTCAAATTTTTCGTGTTTTGAACTTTTGACGCCTCGCAATTTGAATTTTGAATTTTTTTTTTTTTTTTTTGACTCGAATGGGTTTTCAAAGCCCTAGACGGCCTTTGCTCGGAAAGTCACGAGTACCAAAAGTTCATAACTCATCGAGATCTACATTCGGTATTTAGGTAATTTTTGCATCTGAGAAAGTGTTTGGAAAGTGTAGTTCAAAATGGACAACTCACTCATAGAGTTCCACGGACTTATGTGAGAACCTTGGTTTTGTGAGTAGTGTTTACTAACACTTTCTCGAACGGAAAAATTACCCATACAAAAAGTGTAGATCTTGATGAGTTATAACCGCCTTGTGTTCAAAAGTTTTTCAAATGACGTCGTTTAGTGCTCCGTTTGACCATGGTTTGACCAAGTCAAACCTTCGTCCTTTTAAAAATGGCGCCTTCGAGCCGGTTTTGAAGCCCTAGATGCTCTTGAATAAAAAACTCATGAATACAGGTTTTGTAGAGCTCTTCAAGATCTACATTTGGTATTAGAGTCAACTTTTTCGGTTTTCGAACTTTTGACGCTCGAAATTTGAACTTTGAATTTTTTTCATCTCGAACAGTTTTCGAAGCCCTTGACGGCCTTTGCTCTGAAAGTCACGCATACCAAAAAGTTCATAACTCATCATGATCTACATTCGGTATTTAGGTCATTTTTGCATCCGAAAAGTGTTTGGAAAGTGTAGTTCAAAATGGACAACTCACTCCACGGGGTTCGAGAGACTCTATGTGAGAACCTTGGTTTTTGTGAGTAGTGTTTACTTGACACTTTCTCGAACGGAAAAATGACCTATATAAAAGTGTAGATCTTGATGAGTTATAACCGCCTTGTGTTCAAAAATTTTTCAAATGGACGTCGTTTAGTGCTCCATTTGACCATGGTTTGACCAAGTCAAACCTTGGTACTTTTAAAATGGCGCCTTCAAGCCGGTTTTCGAAGCCGTAGACGCCGCTTTGAATCAAAAAGTCACGAATACGGGGTTTTGTAGAGCTCTTCAAGATCTACATTTGGTATTAGAGTCAACTTTTCGGTTTTCGAACTTTTGATGCCTCGAAATTTAAATTTTGAATTTTTTCGCTCGGAGCGGGTTTTCGAAGCCCTAGACGACCTTTTGCTCGAAAAGTCACGAATACCAAAAGTCATAACTCATCGAGATCTACATTCGAATTTAGGTCATTTTTGCATCCGAGAAAGTGTTCGGTAAGTGTAGCTCAAAACGGACAACTCACTCACGAGTTCCAAAGACTCGTGAGAAGTGAGAACCTTGGTTTTGTGAGTAGTGTTTATCGACACTTTCTCGAACGGAAAAATAACCCATATAAAAACTGTAGATCTTGATGAGTTATAATTGCCATGTGTTCAAAAGTTTTTCAAATGGACGTCGTTTAGTGCTCCGTTTGACAATGGTTTGACCAAGTCAAACCTTAGTTTTTTAAAATGGCGCCTTCGAGCCGGTTTTGAAGCCCTAGACGCTCTTGAGTCAAAAAAGTCATGAATACGGGTTTTGTAGAGCTCTTCAAGATCTATATTTTGTATTAGAGTCAACTTTTTCGGTTTTCAAACTTTTGATGCCTCAAAATTTGAATTTTGAATTTTTATGGTTCCAAACGGGTTTTGAACCACTAGACGATCTCAATTTAAAAAGTCATGAGTACCAAAAATTCATAACTCGTCGAGATCTACATTTTTTATTTAGGTTATTTTTGCATTTGAGGAAGTGTTCGGAAAGTGTAATTCTCAACGCATGAGTCTCTCAAATAGTTTCATAAATTGTATATGGGATGACTCAAGTGAACAAAATTATTGAATAGAACATGATTTCAGAAAAAATTAGGAACAAAATCATGAAATTTGGACTTAGAATGTTGGAGAAAGACTAGTTACAAGTTTTAACTAGAGATTAAAAAGAAAAACCTTGTATTCATGTTCTTGATTTTCCACGTATGCTCGATTCTAGAATTTTATACTTGGAACATTAAAAGGAAAAAGATAACCACGTAAAACACAAAAGGTGGAACAACATGGTGGTAGGACCAAACTTTAGAGACATGGTGGTCTCAAGTTCAAATCTTCCATGTGACAATTTTTTTGCTATTTTTCTTTCTTTCTAGTAAAAATGAGCAATACAACGTTGAATTGACAAAATAAGCAAGCTATTACACAAAAGAGGCAATGGTCTGGTGGTAGAACTTCACACTCTAGATTGAGAGGTCATGTGTTCGTTCCCTGTGTGATGTGATTTTTTTATTTTCTTTGTTCCAATTAAATAAGGAATAAAATGTTAAATTGATAACATAATTGAGAACTAACACAAAAACATGTGTATCCTAGTGGTCCTAGAGCTCCTAGGTTCAAACCCCTATGCCACACATTTTTTTCAATAGTGTTTGTTTTATGGGATTTATTACTTTTAAATCAATATATAAAAACAATAGAGCACCCATTATAACACAAATGGATGCTTGTCCTAGTGGTCAACACACCAACCCTTCATGTGAGAGGCCTAGAGTTCAAGACCCTGTGTGCTTCTCTTTTTGCTATATATTTTGCTATTTATTTCAATGACAGTTTAACAAAGTCACAAAAACCGCACCAACCCTTCATGCAAGAGGCCTAGAGTTCAAGACCCCTCGTGTGCTTCTCTTTTGCTATATATTTTGCTATTTATTTCAATGACAGTTTAACAAAGTCACAAAAACCCATCACATGGTGTCAGAAAATATGGCTCCTCTAGGAATCATATTTTGCGACAAAAAGCAAACTGCTTAGTCATATATAGTGCACTCTTATGTGACGCACAACAGCCTTCCGTCATAAATAGTCATGGTGCTTGTAATTTTGTGACGACATCGAGTTTTTCGTCATATTATGGTACATTATATGACGATTTTAGGCCCCATCACGAGGTCGTTTTGTCATAAAAAAATCGGTATTCTTGTAGTGGTATGATCAAGCGGGTCGATGGAGAACAACCAAGGTTTGCTAGGGTCCATGAAGATGCGAAGAAAGCACTTAGCCCGATCTTCCCATTCAAAATTCTCTTTTCTAGTGAGGATGTTGTATATCAAGTCTCATTATCGAATCAGCAATGTTGGATTTACCACAATGATAAAGTTGGTGACCGATGGATACCCTTCGAGTGAGTTGCCAAAATCATATGATGAGGCTAAGAAATACCTTCTAGAGTTGGGCCTTGGATTTGAAAACATCCATGTGTGCAAGAACAATTGTGTGTTGTTTTGGGATTCGAAAACAACCAAGTATGCTAAGTTGAATGCGTGCCTAGTCTTGCAAGGAGTCTCGATGGAAAGACCAAACCGGGACAAAGCAGATTCCACGAAGGTATTGAGGCATTTTCCACTCTTGCCAAGGTTAAAGAGAATTTATGCATCAAAGCGAACTTCTGAGGAAACTCAATGGTACAAGAATGTGAGGAAGCCAGTCAAGGGTGTAATGAGCCGTCCAGCTGATGGGGAAGCATGAAAGGACTTTGATAGGAGGGAACCATCCTTTACAGCAGATCCAAGGAACCTGATGCTTGCCTTAGCTACCAATACAGTATGTGGCCAGTGCTTCTGACACCGCTTAATCTCCCGCCATGGGAATGCATGAATCCAACAAACTGCTTCATGTCTTTACTCATCCCAGGTTCAACATCTCTAGGAAAGGATTTTGTATGTTCCTTTAGCCCCTTATTGAAGAACTTCTAGAGCTATCAAAGGGTGTTAGTACCTTAGATGCATGCATTGGTAAGAAGTTTGACCTTCGTGCTGCCCTGTTGTGGTGTATACATGATTATCCAGCACTGAGCACGTTGTCTGGGAGAACAAGAAAAGGGTATTATGCATATATTCACTACAACAAGGATCCATTGTCTAGGAGAATAAGGGGTAATATATGTTACATTGGACACCATCGTTACCTTGGAAGGGAACATGGTTGGCAAAATATATCCCGCCTGCACTGTCAATCATGTTCACCACAATTTCTGGGCTTTATCTCCCATGACAAAAATCTGGTGTCAACAAATAGTTTGTTAAAAAAACCACCATGATAAATAAAGCCCAGATATCTAGCAAACCGTAGCAACAAAAGCCTATCTTGGCCCAGTATCATGGCATCTGTATATATTGCATACTAGGGTTTCACACATCACCTTCTCTCCCTTTCTCTTCCACTCCTCGGCCGCCTCGGCTCCTCCTCACCACCCTTCCTCCTTCATGAGCCTCACACAAACGTGAGCCCCTCCCTTGCGAAGTCGCCCTCGCGACACGACCCCCCCCCTTGCGACGCGAACCCTCCTCCTTCCCCACCATATTCCTCGCCAACGCACGCGAGCGGTGAGGTGGCGGCGATGTGCGGCGCCCAGCCGCAAGAGAGAGCGCGTGCGGGGAGTCGTGAGGGCTTGCTTGGAGGCGCCGCAAGGAGCGGCATGTGGCGGTCGGACGAGAATAGATCCATCACCAATGGTTTGGCGGCGCATCCTCAATCGATGGCGATGACGCGGGACTCGAATCTATAGAATATGGGCACAAAAAGGTGTTGTTATTTATTAGGTGTACACAACAAAGATAAGATATCCGTAAGCGCCAGATATAAAAATACGGTTGTAGCACTTCACAAAAATGAAGTCCCGGTTTTTAATATCGAACCCAAATGAACAATAGGTGAATATAACTAACATTTAACTTAACCCAATTTATAACTATGATAATAAAAATATAAAGGTAATGGTAACTAAAATAACTATGGTAATGATATTCCGTAGATAGAAGATATAGATACTCAACTAATGCAGCAAAGATAGTCATAACTACTCTACGAGTAATAGACTTCTAAATAACTACCGATCACTAAGTCTAAGCATAGCCCATAAAATATTCTCATATATAGCACAACTAAATCATAATTAGATAACATAAGGAGCATCAACTAAGAATGATTTATGATGAAATAAAGTAGCCCCCAACGTGACCATGTTCTACCATTTTTTGTATAGGGGAGGATTATAGAAGACTCAATCGTGGTGTCACCCTCACGAACTACCCCATGACCCAACATATAGATGGCATCCGCAAATAACTCATATCGAAGCACTACGCTTACATATGACTTACAACTTAACTCCTAGTAGATTAAAGCTAAGTTGACCATGATCTCATGCGTATAATCATCATTAACTAGAACTATATCAAATATCAAACTAGAGTATACTAAGAACATAACAAAGAGTAATATAATGAAGTAAATCGAAGTCATAACGAGAAATCAAATAAAATATATTACTAAATCTTCAAGAATAACAGATCAAAAATCTTAAGCAATCGTTTGAACTCTTCCTTGAATCTCTAATTTATTATCTAAACTATATAGCTTGGAAAACTAGAGCTTCTAATCTCTAATCTCTAGAGACCTAGTACTAATCTACTTCCTAAATTACAATGGACCCAATGAATAATGAATTAGAGTTTGAGGGGAGAGCTTTGCCCTTGCTTATATATCCATCTAGGATGAATCATGACCATTGGATCAAACCGACCTTGATGGATGGCTGAGATTGGATCTCAAAGGTGGTGGAGAGCAGCTTCTGGAAGATGACGTTAACTGGTGATGTGGCACGGCTGATCGGCCAATGGCCCACGGCCGATCGGCCGCCCCTATGGCATGTGGGCTCAGCCTCGATGTGGTGTCCTTTAGTGTCTTCTAGATCCTTTTTTCTATCCCGAGAATCGTAATTTAAAATATTTATTTGTTGAAATTCCTTGTCATTTCTTGTAAATTCTTGCACAGATCAAAGATTCACACAACTCGTGGAAATCATTAGTATATGGCAGCGGCGCAAAGCTAAAGTCCCGCCCGCTAGTGTTTGGGCTCTAGGATTTTCTTTTCTTTGTTTTTTTTTTTGTGGTTATCCATGGCGGTTTTCAGTGATTCCAAACAACACCACGGTTAATACATCGATGGGACTTTCTTCGTGTCAAATTCAAAACCACCACGATTAATCTATTGTGTAGTATTGATGGGACCGACTGAGCTGGCAGAGAACCCCCTGAGTATTTGTAAAAGGGAAAACAACACAATCACCGTTAGTTGAAGTGTGTCCACTTTGTCGCCGAGCCTGATAGTACGTCACAAGGTCATGCGGTGCTAGGTTCTAAGCTGCGAATAAAGCCTGGAGAGTATCATCGAAACTGTGGCAGAGTCCCTGGGCGTAGATCCGGGGCAAGGTTAGCATTTCTAGTTATCTAGTCCCCAAGGGTAGTGCATGGGGTAATCTTGTAATTCCCTTAATTGTACACACGATCAGTGTGCAATGACATGGGTCGTAGTAGTTTCCTTGTTGCGTTGTGGGCTACGTACGTACTGGGCTTAGATGGCTGAAGCCTGCCAGGGGGCGGAGCGTTCAGAGTGGCACAACACGAATCCCAAAATAACCTGGCATATAAAAGGAAGAGGAATGTGTCATGCACTACTACAAAAGCTTACTAAGAGAACGCCTCCCTTTTGCATTAGGGGCCGTTCATTTTTCGAGCCGCCCCTATAGCGACACCCCATACGAGCCGCCCTATAGTGACCACATTAGGGGCGGGTGTTACTCGCCGCCCCTACTATTACTAGGGGCGGTTCAATCACGGTCGCCCTAATGCGGTCCACGGTAGGGGCGGCTCTATATTGAGGCGCCCTACAAAGGGATCCCGAATTTTGGAACAAGGCAAGTAAAATTAAAAATTCGTAAACGACCTCGGATGGCAAAACTTTCTACATATGAAATGTAGATCTCGAAAAGTTATAAAACTTTGTAGTTGATAACTTTTTACGTTGAAATCATCTAGGCATGCAAAAGTCGTGTTGAAATGTCTCAAATTTGAAATTCGAATTTCGTAAAACGACCTCGGATGGAAAAACTTTCTACATATGAAATGTAGATCTCGAAAAAGTTATGAAACTTTTGTAGTTGATGACTTTTTAGTTTGAATCCATCTAGACATGCAAAAAGTCGTGTTGAAATGTCTCAAATTTGAAATTCAAATTTAAGAAACGACCTCGGATGGGAAAACTTTCTACATATGAAATGTAGATCTTGAAAAGTTATGAAACTTTGTAGTTGATGACTTTTTAGTTTGAATCCATTTAGGGCCTCAAAAAAGTCAATTTACACTCGGATTTGTATAATATGTGGGGACGCTGAATGGGATATGGACAAATGTGAGTGTGTAGTCGCCGTGGTCTACTACCACCATCACAGTAATGTCTGGCTAATGCGTGCTCCGAATGGCCTAGCTCTAGAGACAATGACACAAGATTTATACTGGTTCGGGGGCGAAATCAAGCTCCCTAGTCCAAAGTGTGATCACTATCCAACTCAAATGCTCATACCGGGGTGCGTACATGTTTTTATCGAGAGAGGGATCGGGCTCCCAAGTCTCTAGGATTGAGGCAAGTGCCAATATCGAGTGGGATGGGTGCGTGAGGAAGTGGTGAAGGCTGGCGAGGGCTAATGCTTCCTACTTGCCCCCCCCCCTCTCACTAGGGACCCCGGCCCCTCCTTTTATAGTTGCAAGGGGAGCGGGGCATGCGAAGCTCCGTGAGCCGAGACGAAGAAACAGGGGAGAGTCGTGGGACGGGGGTAGGTGGGAGAGCTCCGAACGAGCTCGTTGGTCGGTCGAGCTTCCCCGGAGCTCCCGGCAGCTTTGGCTACTGAAATTAGTCGGTCCAGACGCGCGAATCGGTGTTCGGGCGGTGGTCGGGGGCGTCGCGCCGCCCTCGATCGTGGTTGGAACCGGTCCCGTCGTCATGGGCGCGACCATACCGTGGATGAGGTGTGCATACGCCGTTTGTACTTGGGGGTACCGTGGCGTTCTTTGTTTGAGTCGACGGGGTATGGAGAGGTGATCGACGGGTCGCCCTTCCGCCACCGTCGGGAGTGGTTGGCCAACTCCGTGCATCGCAATCTTCCGCGGACGGGACGGACGAGCTCGTTGGTGGACGCCGGCGCTGCTGCTCGTTGAGTTGGAGCTCGAAAGAGACGGAAAGACGCCCCATTTGGAGAGCCTCGTGTGCGTGGTCCAAGAGGTCGCTCAGCGGGAGACCTCGGCGAGGCGGAGAGGTCTCCCTCCGAGAGAGCTTGTGCTCGGGAGAGTTTGGTCGTGGGGCGGGGCGGTTACACGGAGAAGCTCGCCCCTCGGCGTGGATCCCCTTTGGCTCGGGAGAGCCCGAGAACGAGACGGAGGCGGAGCTCTCCGGCAGTTGTTGCCACCGAGACATGGTGTCGGAGGACTTTAGTTGATTGATTGGGGGCGCCCTGTATCGATCCCCCGCCAGTAGCCCCCGAGTATTTGGGGGAGAGGATGTCTTCCCCCCCATGCTTGTTCGCGTGACGACCGTTTGCGGGAGTTTTGATTTTTACTTTTTCGGGTGTGCGGCGGCCCTCTCGGCGGAGTGTAACCCCCGAGGCTCCGTGAGAATGGAGAGTTCTCGCGAGGCTTTTTTGGAATTTTTGTGGGCCGTGACCCATGCCCCGCAGGCGGCGTGCGCAAGGGTGGTGAGCTCGAACCCAACCTTACCTCGTTGGCCGGCCGGGTGCTTCGATGAGCTAATAGCGATTGTCGGTGTGAGGTCCGGAGCTCGTCAGCTCGTTCGATTAGCGGGTGGATCGACCTCAGATTCCGAGCCCGACACCCGTGGTCCTCGAGCCCCGAGGCGTGGCTCGGGCGGGGACGCGCCCTCGTTCGGCGGGGTAGCCCGTGAGTCGTTCGTGGCTCGGCGACTGGGCGCGCAAACAAAAGCCCCCAAGTCTCTTCGGAGCTCGGGCGCGGGCTGTCGTTACCGCTTTAGGTGGCGCTCTTACTTGGGGTGCCCCCGGTGGCTCTCGGGCTCTTCGGTGTCGAGCTCAGCCTTCGAACCCTTGGACGCGAGCTGCGCGTCGAGCTCTATCGTTGAGCTCGAAAATCCGACCCGTTGTGTCGAGCTCTCGGTGTTACCTCGGGAAAATGACCGTTGGGATATTTCCGTTAGGATTTTACCGTTGGACGGGGTTATCCCATTAACGTCCGCGGCGTCGGACTTCCGCCGGTGGCACACGCTGCGTTGATAGTCGCGATGACCGTTGCGGGTGGGCGCGACGCGGAGCGGCCCCACCCTCGACGGTTTCGCCTGGGCGCTTCCGGCGCTGAGCTTTATAAATAGGAGGGGATTGGGGGAGATCCACCTTCCCTCTCCTCACTGCGAAAAAGAAGAGCACACACAGAGAGAGAGAGAGAGAGAGAGAGTATACTCTTACATTCGTATCAATCCTCTGCTTCCCCGCTTCACGCAGCCCGCCTCGGGGCGCGTGATGGGTGCGTGGCAGCGAATCGGGAGACCCCGCAAATAGGCTGGAGAGGTGCCGTCGTTAGCGGGTCTGCCGCGTGGCGACGGAGGCCCGAGGTGGATTATTCCGCCGACATCGCACGAGATCCCCCGATCCGCCGTCGGGGTATGGGTGTCGTTCGTGGCCTTCCACGGCGCGAGCTCAGTGCCCGCCCGACGACTTCTTCGCGCCTGGCGGCGTATTGGGCGTCAGCTCGGCACCGACGCCGAATGGCATCCGCTGTTCTGGCGTTAGTGATGCCGTCGCGAAGGATGGTTGGGGATCCCCTAACGGGAGCTCTTCAGAAGTATTTCATCTACGCCAAGATCCAGGGCTGAAGGGCGAGGATGGAGGTCCCCCCAATCGCCTCGTGTCACACTCGGTTCTTGTGGCAAGGTCCGCGAGTTCTTCCCAAGGATGACTTCCCGACCACGAGACGGGTGGAGGGAGTGGTTCTATCCCAAGAACGACCCCCACCATCCTTTGCCCCTGTACACGGGGCGGACATCGGCGTGGCGGTGACCTGTGGCGCGAGGGCCCGCATCGACCATGTCACGGGGCAGGGGAGGAGGTGGCGCTGAAAATGAAGGCGCTCCGTGACAGGGTTGACGATGAACCACATCATCGGTGACCTGGCTCGCTGGCGTTGGTGCCACTCCAACGACGGCGCCTTCGGTCACGAGATGAAGGCGAGCTCGCGCCATTCAGGACGGGCGAATGCATCCCCGCAAAACCGCCGACCGTGTGGAGTGGTGGATGGATCGGTTGGACGCCGACGGGCGCGAGGGGCCCTGAGCCCCCCCTGCTCTCCCTAACGTGGGAGACGCTAGCACCGGTAAGAGCTCGTGCCCCCCTTCATTAGGTTTGTTCATTCGTTGTCTCGAAGTTCTAAGGGATGAGCTCGAATCCCCGGCAGTCGGCGGCGAGGTGAAGTCTTTCGGCGCGTATCCTCCTCTGCTGAGAGGGCGATGCCCCGGCGACGCTAGTCGGGCTCCCGAGGAACGGCTCGTCGAGCGGCGGTGGGCGGCTGGCGAAGAGGAAGGGCGCCGGTGTGTCGGCCGGCGGGGTCCCCGCCATCGTCTACGAGGCCCGCGGTCGGGAGGTCGGGACCTCATCGAGGCCTGCGGGGCTCGGCCAGCCCGCGACAAGCCGTCGGTGGCGGTGCCCGTCCCTCAGCCTCGGGCAGCGCCCGGTGCTCGGCGCCCGGACCGGGGCGGGTGCTCCGGTGAGGGGTAACCCGAGGATCGGGGGTGCTCGGGCTGGGGGGAAAGAGGAAGGTGGTCGGCAGCGGTGAGTTCTCTTAGCTGTCGTGGCGACATGGCGCGGTTTCGTTCGCGCGAGCTTAAATCCTTATCGTTGTTGCAGGGCGGCCTGGTGTACCCCGCGTCTCGGTCCAGCGAAACGGTGGCGGCCGGCGTGGGACTCGGGTCGGGGATGGCGAGTTCTGTCGATGCCCTCGACGGCGAGCTCGACCTCCAGCGAGCTTCGGCGGCGTTAAGCCTCGGGGGCTGCCATGGCGGTTTGGCGGAGGGGACCGCCAGTGCGACACGGCGCCTTGGCGGCAGCGGCAGCCGGGTGAATAGCGTGGCCCCATTCCGTTCAAGGGTTGCTACGCCGAGCTGTCGCTTTGGTCTATAGCGGGCGTGGCGACGAAGAGCTTCGTCGGCTCAAGCCCAGCCGGTGCGGTTCCCCACCCGCCGTGGGCGGTCGCGGTGCGTCGCTTTGGCGATGAGGCCGAGCCTCAACTGCTGCGGTCGTTGAGGAGCGGCTCGGCGTGATGCGGGCGCCCGCGTCCCGCGAAGGCGGAGGCGTGGGCGGTGCTGAGGTCATCGGGATCCCGGCGGCGACACGAGGAGGGCGGAGGAAGGAGCGGACCGGCGATGCCGGGTGCGGGTGCGTCTTCGGGACCCCCACGCCGCCGTCGCATGAAGAGGCGATGCCGCCGTCGGAGGGGGCCGTCGCGGGGGGCGTGCCGGTCGCCGCAGCCTCCTGGGGCTTTCGGCGGTCGGGAGCGTTCCCCCTCAGTCCGCGGATCGTGGTGAGCCGGTGGCAATGCCGGTCGAGCCTGGCGTCTCGAGAGCGGCAGGGCGATGGCAGGAGAACCGGGGACTTCTAGTGGGAGCGACCTTCAAGCAACTCCGTCGGTGTCTCCGGTGCGGACTCATCACCATCATCGGGTTACGACTTCTCCTTTCCTGCAACCTTATTGTCGTGCTACGGCGGGGTGTGCAAGAGGCGCCGGGGCACAACCGCCTATCAAGTCGCTTCCTCAAAGCCCCAACCTCGTCATAGGTCGGACGGACTGTGCGCCGAGATGTTTGCCAGAGCTCGGGGAGGCATAGTTCCGCGGAAGAAGCTATCGGAAGCCGAGCCCCGGAGGTCGCCGTCTTGCCGCGGGAGGCGGAGGAGGGAGGGCGCTGGCGCGGCGCGGGGGGGGGTGGGCGCTGCCCTTTTTGCGGCGGCTACCGGCGGGGAGAGGGCTCGAGCTCTCCTACGGCGGCGGCGCGGAAGATGGAAGAGGAGCTCACGGCCCGCCGGGCGGCGCCAGGCGGAAGAGCTCGAGCTCACCGGCGAGCTCAGCGTCCAGGCGTGAGGCCAAAGCAGGGCGAGCTCGGCGCGGCTACGAGCACCGCGACAGCCGGGCTCGAGGGGTGAGTGTCTTTTCCCATGCTTCGTTGTTTTTGCTTTTGGTTGGCGGGATTGACCGTCGTCGGCGGGGCGGGGCCTCGGCGTTCGACCGCGAGGCCGCCAAGATGTGGTGTTTTTGCCGTGCAAGACGGAGAGGGACCGGCTCAACGCCGAGAACGAGTCTACGGGCGCAACGAAAGCAAGGCTCTATGATGAGCTGTGTGGGGCGGGCGGCTGCTTCTTGACTTGCCTTTCGGTCGTGGCGCCCTTGTCTTTGAACCATCCTCTTCGTTTTGCAGGGGAGAAGGAGAGACCACGAGACGTCGCGGGGAGCTCGCGGACAAGGGTCGGGAGCTGCCGCCGCCGAGGCCCCTCATGTCGGGTACTGCGGCTCGAGCTGCAGGAGAAGGAGGGGGAGCTGGGCGCGTACCGTCGAGGCTCGTTGTCTGAGAAGGAGCTCGAGCGCCTCCAAGCTGCGCTTTTCGAGGCTATGGAGGAGGCCGGGGCTCAAGCGTGCGCTGAAGGTCTTGCGTCCGCGGCCGGTGAGGTGTGCGATGTCCCTCGGGGTGGAGGAGATGGGCGGATCCGGCCGAAGGGTGTCGGGCGATTCGCGCAAGGTGACGGAGGATGCCGCCGCGTGGTCCACAAGGCTGTCATCGTCATCCTGGCCACTATCCGGCATGGACATCGAGGCCGTGAAGGCACGGTGGGCGCCGAGCGGCGGCGACGCCTACGGCGGAAGAGTGCCGCCCGCCGAGGTTGCCTCCATAGAGTTGTCCGCCGAGCTCTTCAAGCTCGCCACGGAGGAGCTCGGCGTCCTGGAGCCCGTTGTGGGAGGAGTCGAGCAGCCTGAGCCGGAGGCCGCGGCGGGCATCTCTGCCCCGGAGGCGATGGATGAAGACCCTCCGTCTACATAGAGAGTAGGAGCTCGAGGCCAAGCCTCTTTTGTAATAAGTTTCTAAGTCCTCGTAGTCGAGGCGTTATTGTAAAAACTTTAAGGGGCTCGTGCTCAATGAAAGTTCTTTCCCTTTCCTTATCGCGTTTTATCTTTACTTCGACTTTCACGAAGTTCGTACTTCGAGAGATGGATGGCGGGCCATTTCTCGTTAGCCTCGGAGGCGTGTGAGATCGTTAAGCGCCGCGCCATGCTCTTTTAGTGATGAACTCGTAACTTAGTCGTTTCCAGATGTTGTGTAAGGAAAGGAGTGCGAACCTCTGAGCTTGAGCTCGCTGTTGCGTTTTTTGCGAAAAATTGGTGTGTTAGAACGATGGGGTGTGCGCCCCATTCCTTGTAGCCCCCGAGCAAGGGCAGGCCCTTTGTCGGGGCAAGGGCCCTGCTGTTGCTCGATCTTGGTTGAGCTTAAGGTGTGAATTCGAGATGCTTGCACGAAGTTTTGCATCAAATTGGTGCTTTAGCGAGCTCTTACAACTATAAGGTTTCGAAATACATCTTAAGGGTAAAAAGCGGCGTAGCTGTCGATGTTCCATGCGTTGGTGAGGACTAGATCCCCGGTGGTCCTTGAGCTTATGCGTGCCCGGCCTCAACACTTGGTCGATGGTGAAGGGACCCTCCCATGGCGCCGAGAGCTTGTGCTTGTTTCGAGCTCGAACTCGTCGCAAGGCGTGATCGCTGATCTTTGAAGGCTTGTCCCTTGACGTGTCGCTCGTGGTAGCGCCCGCATGGATTGCGTGTACTTGGCGGAGTGGATGGCGCGATGTCACGAAGCCGTCGACCTGGTCGGCGTCTTCGAAAGGCGCTTTGGTTGTTGTGCTTGTTGAACGCCCGAGCTCGGGCGAGCCGTACTCGAAGCTCGGTGGGGGAGGACCGCGGACCCAAAGACGAGGAAGAACGGGGTCCGCCCGGTGGCCTGGCGGGTGTGGTGCGAAGACTCCACACGACCGCGGGAGCTCGGCGAGCCATCGACGGGCGTACTTCTCAAGCCTCCTGAAGATACGGGACTTCACGCCTGCGAGGATCATACCATTAGCTTCGTTCTACCTGCCCGTTGGTCCGGGGTGGCTGGCAGAGGCCGTGTCAATGCGGATGCCGTGATCGCTGCACCCGGTCGATGAAGAGCTCTCCCACGAAGTTGGTGCCGTTGTCGGTGATGATCGAGTTCGGGACCCGGCGGTGGATGATGCCGGTGAAGAACTTGACGGTCTCCTACGCCGACACCGCGATGGGCATGACGATTCACTTGGAGAACTTGTCGATGGCGGCGAGGAGGTGCGTGTATCCTCGGTCGTCCTCGGAATGGTCCCACCATGTCGAGGCCCTGCATTTACGAATGGCCAAGTGAGTGGGATCGTTTGAAGGGATTGGGCCGGGAGATGCGCTCGCTTGGCGAAGAACGGCGGCCCTCGCGGCGTCGGGACGACTTGGGTGGCGTCGGCGACGGCGGTTGGCCGATGAAGCCTTGGCGAAAGGCTTTCCCAACAAGAGCTCGCGGTCTTTGCGTGGTGGCCGCACTCGCCCGCTGCGTGGATTTCTTTGACGAGCTCTTCACCTTGTTCGAAGGTGATGCGTGACTGAAGGATTCCGCTTGCCTCCGCGCCGATAGAGCTCTTCTCCCATGAGGGCGAAGGTCTTAGCTCTTCGGGCTAGTCGCCGCGACTCCTCCTGCCCCGGGGGAGAGCTTGCCCTCCTTTAGCCATCGTAAGCAACGGGGCTCGCCGGTCCGGCCGGGGTGGCCGAAGTTTGACCCGGCCCCGAGCCGACCCGAGGCCGGGCCAAAAGAGCTCGTGGCTAGGCAAGCCTTCGTATTGGGCGGGACATCGATGTCCATGGGGTCCAATTTTAGGGGTTTGAGCTCGCACCCTCCAAAAGCGAGCTCCCCCTTTGAGCCGTATCGAGGGCTTCGTTGCTCGTGCATGAAGACTCCGGGGGACCCGGTAGGCGGTCCGATCACGAGTTTGGCGAGGGCGTCGGCGTCGTTGTTGAGGTTGCGGTGGATGTGGTTGACCTCCAACCCGTGGAAGTGTTCCTCAAGCTCGCGGACCTTCTGGTGATACGCGACCATCTTCGGGTTGACACGGTCGACCTCTTTCATGACTTGGTTCTTGGCGAGCTCGAGTCCCCCCGGACCTCGAGGTGCCGGATGCCGAGCTTCGCGCGCCGCGCGCAGCCCATTCACCAACGCCGTGCTCGGCCACGTTGTTGGAGCGGGGAAGTACAGGCGTGTCGAGTACTTCATGCGCACCTTCTTTGGAGAGGTGAAGATCGGCCAACGCCGGCGCCGTACTTCTTCACCGATCCGTCGAAGTGTAGGATCCAGTACTCGATATCGTCGGGCCTGGGTGGCTGCTCGACCTCGGTCCATTCCGCGACAAAGTCTGTCAGGGCTTGAGACTTGATGGCGTCTCTGGGCGCATAGGTGATTTCAGCCCCCATGAGCTCGATCGCCCATTTAGCCATGCGGCCCGTGACCTCGGGGCTGCGGACGACCTCTCCAACAGGATACTTGGAGACGACGGTAACCCCAATTGGGAGTCGAAGTAGTGTCCGAAGCTTGTGCCGGGTGATCGGCCGGCGCGTACCACGAGCTTTTCGAGCTGTGTGTAGCGAGTCTTGGTGTCGGTGAGGACCTCACTAATGAAGTACACCGGGCGTTGCACCTTAAGCGCATGCCCCTCCTCCTCTCTCTCGACGACGAAGCGCGGTGCTCACCACCTTCGAGGTGGCCGAGATGTAAAGGAGGATGGGCTCATTAGCCGCGGAGCAACGAGCACAGGCGAGGGGCGGCAAGGAGTCAAGCTTTCAGCGAGTCGAGCTTGCCGGGCCTTGTCGGTCTAGGAGAAGCGCTCGCTTTTTCTTCAACAACTTGTAGAGCGGGAGGCTTCGCTCCCAAGTCGAGCTATGAAACGACTTAGCGCCGCGAGGCAGCCTGTGAGCCGCTGCACGCATTTGACGTTCTTAATCGGCCCCATGTTCGTGATGGCGGCGATTTTCTCGGGGTTGGCCTCAATGCCGTGCTCGGAGACGATGAAGCCGAGCAGCTTCCCTCGCGGGACCCCGAAAACGCACTTCTCGGGGTTGAGCTTGACGCCGAATTCTCGGAGCTTGGCAAAGACCTTTTTGAGGTCTGGGATGAGCTCTTTCGAGCGCTTTGTCTTGACAACGATGTCATCGACGTGTGCTTCTACGAGCTTTCCGAGGAGCTCTTTGAAGACTTTCTGCATGCACCTCTGGAAGGTGGCGCCGACGTTCTTCAAACCGAAGGGCATTGTTATGTAACGTAACGCACGAACGGAGTGATGAAGGAGGTGGCGAAATGATCGAGCTCGTTCATCGCTATCCGGTGGTAGCCGGAGTAGGCGTCAAGAAAACAAAGTGTCTCACACCGGAGGTGGAGTCAACAATTTGGTCGATTGTGGCAAAGGAAACGGATCCTTTGGGCATGCCTTGTTGAGACCCGTGTAATCAACACACATTCTCTATCTCCCATTCTTCTTCTTGACTAGCTAGTACGAGGGTTGGCTATCCACTCGGGATGATACACCTCCTTGATAAACCTAACAGACTAAGAGCTTATCTATCTCCTCGGTGATTGCTTGGCATCGATTGTCATCGAAACGCTAAGCCTTTTGCTTCACCGGCCGAGAGCCGGGTTTAATGTTCAAGGAGTGCTCGGCGACTTCTCTCGGTATGCCGGGCATGTCGAGGCTCTCCACGCAAACACATCGAGGTTCGCGCGGAGGAAGTCGACGAGCTCGCTTCCTATTTAGGAGTGAGCTCGGACCCTACGCGGAGGGTGCGCCCATCCTTGTCGACCTCGATTTCCTTGGCGTCCTTCGGGGCTCGAAAAGCGCCCGCGCCTTCTTGAGCTCGTCGGGACGGGCTCGATCCCCCGAGCTTCTTGAGCTCGTCGTGTGAGCTTCGTGTTCGCGGCCTTCTTGAGCTTGGGGCGTCCTCCTCCGCGCTGGCCGCCCATCTTCGGCAGACATTTGCTCGATCTCGACCAGCGGCGTCGGCGTCGGACGGGCGGCGGCCTGCCAAAAAGCGTGCTCGAAGGTGGAGTCGACGGTGATGACCCCCTTGGTCCCGGGGATCTTGAGCTTGAGGTAGGTGTAGTTGGGGACGGCCATGAACCGCATAGCACGGCCGCCCCAAGAGCGCGTGGTAGGCGTTCTGAAGCGGAGCACCTCGAACGTGAGGACCTCTTTGCGGAAGTTGTCCCGGTGCCGAAGGTGACAGGAGGAGTCGATCGCCCGAAAGGGATCATCTCGCTTCCCGGCACCACGCCGTGGATTGGGTCCGGCGAGGGACGGAGACGCGCCTTGGTGATGCCAAGGGCTTGGAGTGCGTGGATGTAGGGAGGTTGAGGCCGCCCCCCCATCCATCAACACCTTTGCCGGGCGCTTGGTGCCGATGATGGGATCGACGGCGAGCAGGTATCTCCCGGTACGGGATATGTCGGGGTGATCTATCTTGTCGAAGGTGATCGCCGAGCTCCGACCACTTGAGGTAGGTGGGTGTCGCAGGGCTCGGTGAAGAGGACCTCGCGGCGCGTGAGCTTTTACGGGCGCTTGGACTCGTGGCCGGAGCTCCGCCGAAGACGGCGCTGACGGCGCCGTCCTCGATGTAGACGTCGTCGCCGCCGCCGCCGCCCTCGAGCTCTGCCGCCGTCGGGTCTGGCTGCTCACCCTTGCTGCCGCCCTTCAGCGTGCCCATCACGTGCTTCTTCAGGAGCCGACAGTCCTTCATCTTGTGCTTGACGGGGCCCTCGTGATGTGGACACGGGCCTCGAGCATCTTGTCGAAAATGCTCCCTTGTGGACGAAGTTCTTCCCTCTCCCTTTGGAGGGTCTTGCGCTTGTCCACGACGGCGACGAACTCCTCGCTGCCGTCGCCATCGCGGGACGCTTGTTCTTCTTGTTCTTCCTCTTGCGGGAGCGGGAGCCGGATCCTCCTTCGTGGCCTCGTCGTCGGCCTTGAGCTTGCCCTTGCCCGTGATAAGCGGAGACGGCGCCCTCTCCCTCGGCATGCCCGGTAGCGAGGTCGAGGAGCTCCTTCACGGACCTAGGCTTCCTAACACCGAGCTCGCGGATGAGGCTCTCGCAGGTGGTGCCGAAAGTGAACGCGGTGATGATCTCGAGTCGGAGGCCTCGGAGAGGTTGTTGTAGAGCTTGGAGAAGCACTGATGTAGTCGCGTAGGCTCTCCCCTTTCTTTGCTTGCATCCAGCGCGGGTCCCGTGTGTCGTGCTCGGCCTGGTGTAGGTACTGGAAGTTGCCGACGAAGACGTCGCCGCTACAGTCCTCCCAATCGCGGATGGTGCCCTCCGCGAGGTGCTCGAGCCAGAACGAGCTGAATCTGCAAGATAGAGAGGAAGGTTGCGGATGATGAAGTAGTCGCCGTCGGCGCCACCGCCTGGCACCGAGACGGTAGTCTTCCAACCACGTGGCGGATCGGTCTCCCCCGTTGTACTCGCACCGGGTCGGGCTCGGAGCGCGAAGGAACGGGGCCTCGTGGATGCGTGAGCCGAATGCCTTAGGCCGCCTCGAGCTCGAGCTCGAACGGCGTTGATGGTGTCGCTGTGTCGCGGTTCTCGCCGAGCCGTCGGCGTGCGTGGAACCCGGGATGAGAAGAGGCCTCGTGCTCTTCCCCCGTCGTCGATGAGACGCGAGCTCGCCGCTGTTGTTACCTTCGCTGCCTCCCCATGAGCTTTTGACTTGCTCGTGGGTCCGGCGTGCCTTGGGGGGTCCTCGGGACCGGGCATTGGCGCGGAGTAACGCGGCGCGCCGCCAGGTTCTTTGAAGCTCTCCCGAACACCGGCGGGAGTTGCTGCGTCGTCGTCGCGTTGATGCGGTCGCGGACGTCCCCGAGCTTGAGCCCGTGCTCGTGGGTCGCCGCTTCTCCTCGCTCGGCGAGAAGAGCTTGCTTCTCTCGAAGCTGCCTCTGCTCGAGCTCCTCGAGCTCGCCCAGCGTGCCTTGACGCGTCCGATCCGCGGGTCAAGGCCGGGCGGCAGCCGAAAGTGCTGTGGAGTGTGCTCGGAGTCGCCGGAAGGGTGGCTATCGAGCGCGCCCGAGTGTGGCACATGTAGCACCGGCGTGTGGGGTCGCAGCCCACGAGGCTCATCTCGCCGGTGGGCGAGCTCGAGCTCGTGGATCGAGGTCCGGCGGGGCTCATCGCCCCAAAAGAGGGGGAGACCCGGCTGGCCATCGTGGTACATCTTGGCGTCGCCGCCCGTGAACTTCGTCCACCGGCGGCGGCGTCCTCACCGGGCGAGCCGAGGGACGACGTTGGCGGTGGAGAAGGTGACATCGCGAACGAGGGCCTGCGTGGGTTCGCGTCCCCAGGATGTCGGGGATCGAGGAGGTCCCGGATCGGGCGAAGCGGTCCGGCCGCCGCTGGATGGGACCGGGCGGGCTCGGCCGAGCCTTGCCCCATGTCGGCGAGGACGGAGTCGGTGGTGCCACGGAGGCGTCCGGGGGCGCCTCACGCCGCATCGGGCGGGTGAAGACAGCTCCCACGAGGGGCTTCTCCGGGTCGGTGCCGGTGAAGTCGGCGGTGCCGGCGCGCGCGACGGGCGCGCCGGTCGGCGGTGTCGAGGAGAAAGCCATCGCAGTGGAAGATCGTCGCACTAGCGCTACCCCTACCCGGGCGCGCCAACTGTCGTGGTCTACTACCACCGCCACAAGAATGTCCGGCTACGCGTGCTCGAATGGCCTAGCTTTAGAGATAATGACACAAGATTTATACTGGTTCGGGGCGAAATCAAGCTCCCTAGTCCAGTGTGATCACTATCCGAGCTCAAATGCTCATACCGGGGTGCGTACAAGCGGATCGAGAGAGGGATCGGGCTCCCAAGTCTCTAGGATTGAGGCAAGTGCCAATATCGAGTGGGATGGGTGCGTGAGGAAGTGGTGAAGGCTGGCGAGGGCTAATGCTTCCTACATGCCCCCTTTCACTTGGGGACCCTGCCCTCCTTTTATAGTTGCAAGGGAGCGGGGGCATGCGAGCTCCGCGAGCCGAGACGAGAAGAAACAGGGGTGAGAGTCGTAGGACGGGGGTAGGTGGGAGAGCTCTCCGAACGAGCTCGTTGGTCGGTCAGGAGCTTCCCCCGAGCTCCCGGCAGCTTTGGCTGCTGAAATTAGTCGTCGCCGTACGCGCGAATCCAGGTCTGGGCGGTGGTCGGGCGTCGCGCCGTCCCCAATCGTGGTTGGAACCGGTCCCGTCGTCATGGGCGCGACCATACCGTGGATGAGGTGTCCATACATCGTTTGTACTTGGGGGTACCGTAGCGGCGCTGTTGGAGTCGACGGGGTATGGAGAGGTGATCGACGGAGCATCCCTTCGTATCCTCGTGTGGCCACGTGCCCGCCGAGAGTGGTTGGCCAACTCCCCGTACTCGCAATCTTCCGCTGCGACGCCGGACGGACGAGCTCGTTGGTGGACGTCGGCGCGCTGCTGGAGTTGAGTTGGAGCTCGAGTGAGACGGAAAGACGCCCCGTTTGGAGAGCTCGTGTGCGTAGGTCCGAAGAGGTCGTTCAGCGGAGACCTTGAGCGAGGCGGAGAGAGGTCTCCCCTCTGAGAGCTCTCGTGCTCGGGAGAGTTTGGTCGTGGCGGGGGCGGTTACCGGTGAAGCTCGTCCTCGACGTGGATCCCCTTGGCTCGGGAGAGCCCGAACGAGACGGAGGCGGAGCTCTCCAGCGGTTGCCACTGAGACATGGTGTCAGAGGACTTTAGTTGATTGATTGGGGGCGTCCCAGATATCCGACCCCCACAGTAGCGCAGTGGTAGGGAGGGGTCGCGCGCAAGCACGAGGTCGCGGGTTCGAATCCCGCCCCGGCCGCGTAGCGTGCGATTTTACGTGAAAAAATGCGCGACTTGCGACGAAGATGTAGGAGACGCATGGCGATGGGGTGCTCCCCCGAAAAAAAAAAAATGTTTTGGTATTTTTTTTTTTTTTTGAATTTTGAAAACGCGATTTCGTACAGTTTGCTGTAGGGGCTCATACAGTAGGGGCGGTTGCATCACCAACCGCCTGTAAATCAGCTGTAGCAATGGAAAATTAGGGCGGCTTGGTAAAACCGCCCCTACAGAGGCTTACCAGCCGCCCCTATAGAACCTGTATGTAGTAGTGATGGTTGATAAATGCACTGCACTGTGCGTGGTGCTTGCACTTGTTCAATCTTAAGGGAGAAAAAACTTCCCTTGGAGCCGCCTGGAGAGGAAATTTGCCATTCCTTTGTCTCCACGACTCCACCAGTTTGATTGAGATCTCGATTAGGGTTCGGTAATGAGCAATGGTACCGAAATCGTAGTCGCAAGATGACAGCGGAGCTGGATGGCTTGTCTGGATGTCGTTCCGCCTGTCGTGGCAACATCGGGGTACCGCGTTCCACACCAAGAGTAATTTCCTTCTTCAAAGCCGGGTGAGCTGGTCGTCTTCTAATCCTTCTTCCCTGAGTTCCCTCATGGCTTTGGGGTGCCAGCGAATCCCTGATTCTACCATTTGCTACAGTTCTATGGGATCAGGTCACGCAACCTAGTGCCCAACATTATTCATCAATCGCCATTTTCTATGATTTGTATGAATAGTTTGTGGGAGTCTACCTGCATTTCGGTGGCAGTATCTGTATCAACTGAAGCCAATGTCCAGTTGTGGTCGTCATAGAGTTGTTGGTGCTTTGCTCTTCCTGAGGGGTAGAACAAACAATATACTCCCTCCGTTCATAAATCTCTATCATCTAAGCAAAAATAATTTTCAAGAATCTCTATCGTATTTGGTTGGGATCATGCGTTAGGCATGTCCCCAAGCACCACGAACACATATACTCGCTGAGCATTTATTAGTCCTTGCATGCATGTGTTGCTTATTGGCTGTTCACTCCTAGTACGTGCTGCACCCACAAGTATTAGATACAAATCAAGTCTCTCCTTGGTCACTACGTCCAAGGCTAAAATGATGGAGATTTGTGAACAGAGGGAGTATGAAGCTGCAATAGAATTCTAGCGGAAAATCGTGGAAGTCATAGTGGTTTTATGTTGAGAATGTTGAAGAAAGTTTGCCCGAGGATATTGACACTCCTCCAAATCCATTGTCATGCTGGGCCAATTTGCCGGCCAAGAGCTCCAGCAAGTGGAAAAGTTGCTGAAAATTCTGAAGAAAAAAAGGACATCAACAGAGTGGTGGTAACTAATTTCTTGAGGGGTATCAACCGTTGAATGAGTGGCGGCGCGTCGAGAGAAGGGAGCGGTGGCGGCGTGCGGAAGGAAGAAGGGAGCGGCGCAGAGGAGATCTCGGCGTCGGCGCAGAGGGAAGGACGGGTGGCAGCACAGAGGGAAAGGGAGCGGTGCACGGAGGGAAAGAAGAAAATTTCAGCGTGTATATTTTTTTTTTTTGGGGGTACGGTTTCCTTAAGCTTTCCTTAGGATCAAATTTTCCTAGGGAAAGCCCTGACAATATGGTCCACTCATTGCATTTCTTCCAAGGAAAAATGGATTTCGTAGGGAAGGGATCTTTCCCTAGGGTCCTGTCATATAACCCTAGGGAAATATATCTTTCCCTAGGGTGATTGAAAACGGTAGGGAAAGAATAATACTCTAGGGAAACTCGTGTGAATTCTAGTAGTGGTGCACTGTGGTGCCCGAGGATATGAAACCGATGTTAGGGAGGCACTAGAAAGTCTGGAAGCCCTGGAAAAGAATGAGATTACCATCCGTTCCTCAAAAAATGTTCGACATCTCGGCGACGATTGCTAACAAGGGTAGGCAAGAGGCGTACAGCCTAGGGCATCCACGTCCTGGTGTGAGTTGTTTTATTCCTTCCCCAGGTAGTTTTTTTGCTAACCCTTCAAAGTTGTTGGCCTGATTGCTATAATTTATAGGGGCGCTAGACACTACTACAAAAGACCACTAAAAAGATTTTCTCCCTTTTTAATTATGGGTGGTTTTTGGAGCCGCCCCCTATTGTGGGATGAACCGTCCCTACTATGGACACCATATGAGCCGCCCCTAAAGTGCCCACATTAGGGGCGGCTGGTGTTACTGAGCCGCCCCTACGAGATGGTTCAATTACCTGCCACCTCTACTGTGCACCACGGTAGGGGCGCTCTATATCGAGGCGCCTTACGGTGGGTTGCCAAATTTTAAAATGAGACACTAAAAATTAAAATTTCATAAACGACTTCGAACAGAAAAAACTTTTTAAATATGAAATGTAGATTTTGAAAAGTTACGAAACTTTCTAGTTGACCACTTTATAGTTTGAAATCATCTAGTCATGTAAAAGTCTGTGTTCAAATGTCTCAAATTTGAAATTCAAATTTCATAAATGATCTCGGACTGAAAAACTTCCTAAATATGAAATGTAGATCCTGAAAAGTTATGAAACTTTTGTAGTTGACCACTTTTTAGTTTGAAATCATCTAGTCATACAAAAGTCGTGTTTAAATGTCTCAAATTCAAAATTCAAATTTAAGTAAACGACCTCGAACAGAAAAAACTTTCTAAATATGAAATGTAGATCTCGAAAAGTTATGAAACTTTGTAGTGGACCACTTTTTTAGTTTGAATCTGTTTAGGGTCCCAAGTAGACAATTTACACTAAGAGTTGTATAATATGTGGGATCCGGAATCAAGTATAGACACATACAAGTGTGTAGCGCAGTGGTGGGGACGGATCGCGCCGCCGAGCATGAGGTCGCGGGTTCGAATCCCGGTTGCCGCGTAGCCGCAATTTTACGTGAAAAAAATGCGGGACCTGCGATGGGTAGGTGCTTTGGCGGTGTAGCGCAGGTGGTGGGGACGGATCGCTACGAGCATGAGGTCGCGGTTCGAATCCCGGTTGCCGCGTAGCGCGCAATTTTACGCGAAAAAATGCGGGACCTGCGATGGGTAGGTGCTGGCAGTGGGGTCCTCCACCGAATTAAATAAAATGTTTTGCGATTTTTTTGAATTTTGAAAATGTGTTTTCTGAAGTACTCATTAGGGGTGGCTCATATTGTAGGGGCGGTTGCATCACCATCGCCCTACTTTGAAACCACAGTAGCAACGTCACAGTTTGGATGTAGAGCGGAGGGAGCGAGGAGATCCGGGGAGGGAATATACGGCCAAGATCCGGGTTGTCTCCACCCCTCAAATATGGAGGGACAGAGCGAACCTGTCTAGGTTCCGTCGGCGTCGCGTCTCCTACATCTTCGTCGGCTCAGCGTTGCACTTGTCGTCCCGTGTCCCGACTCCCGACCGTCGTCCTCGCGTCCCCGACCCACGGCGGCTCGCCCGTCGCGGCGGATCTCGCCCGTGCGGCTTTCCAGCGTGGTGGACCTCGCCCGTGGCGGATCTCGCCATGCTCGGTTTTTTTTTGAACAAACGCTCGTGAGGCCGGCGTCGATCCCCTGCTCGGTGTCGGGAAGAAGAAGGGCTGAGTTGTAAATAAAAATTTTCTGTGTGTTTACTTTGTAAAAGTGCTAGAGAGAAGTATTTACATATATAGGCCTAGTTAGTTTCTCAAATCTTCGGGGTTCCCGATGCAAAGTGCTCTCACACGTGAAACCCACTAACGGAGTGAATCAGCCATCCATCCATATCCCAGTTCCTCCAACCAAACAAATATCTTGGGTTAGAGCCAACCCATCCAAAAAGCCAATCAAACATGGAAAGGGTTGGAGTCATCCCTAAAGCATGGGTTGGAGTGACTCCAACCCACCGAACCCCCAACTAATCACATGGTTAGGGGTGCTTACGAAAACCGCCCCTACTTATGAGCTGCCCCTATAGAAGGTGATTGTTGTAGTGAGAATTATGTGTCGTTGCCTCTGGGCTTGGGGCTTGGGGCTTGGGACTTCGGGCTTGCACCGAGAGATTCGGTGAAGGGTGGCAAGCAAAGGAACGCTGAGAAGCGTTGTCGGGAGGATGGTCAAGCGGTGTGTCCACCGAACAGGCGCAAGTACCGGCCGGCGCCCGAAGTCGTCATCACCTAGAGATGATGTAGAGCAATTGGTGCAACAGGAGGTGCGCAGGGGACGCTAGCCTTCCCCAGACCATTATTAGATGTGGAGAGCGATGCCATCCACTACACCGGCCGGGGCGCACTGGCATCCGAAGATATTGCTGGGAGGTCGGGGGCCGACGAAAATTCTACGTCGCAAGGCGTCGAGAAGAAGAATATGGCCGTATAGTGCAAGGAGCGGTGACCAAGCCCGCGGGATAGGGGCCACCAATGCCACGAGCCAGGCAATCGAAATCATCGGGTCGGAGGAATCGGTGAGTGCCGCTCTTCCATCTTCGTACTCCTTTTGCCGTCGTCATTATGGAAAATGAGTTAGCAATGTTGCTTGATTTAGTGTGTGTAGGCCGTCGACTGCAGAGGTTGAGCAACCAGTCGCCCCGATGGGAGTGTGAGTCGGTCCGGCGAGGAGGGCACATCAGAATGGGAAGATGCTTCACCGGTGAGCATAGTGAAGCTGTTGCTATCGAAGTCCTCGGGCGTCCATGCGAACGCAGCTCAGAATGTCGAAGCGTCCGCTGGGAACCGATGGCCAATGAGGTGGAGGATGTGGAGTTGATCCCCCATCGTCCACGGGCCGTTCCTCTACCATGGACTCGCACATACTGCCGTGCTGTCGGGAGCGAGGACGAGGTGGTAGAGGTCGTTGTCTCGTTGATGATGAGAACCTTCAGTCCTTCATGGCGTCATCATACGAGGACACCATGTACCTTGCTAAGGTAAACAGCCTTATCGGTTTACTGCATGTTGCCGTTATTTGGCGTTGTCTTTTTGCTGAGCAGAGGTCGCGCAAGAGGTCGCGCGGATGTCCGAAGCGCGTCGTCGCCTGCTTTATTAGACCTTGCAGAGAGTTATTGATTGTTCGTGCTCGTTACAGAGCTGGCGACAAAGGAGATGCTTGGTCGTAGAGCCGTAGCGATTCTAGAGGAGGAGAATCGTATGTGGCTCACGAAGCAGGATGGACTGGAGGAGAAGAATCATATGTGGTTCACGACAAAGTTTGTCACACAAAGTGTGTCAAGTGTTGCTCATAGATTTCTCATGACATAATAATTATAAAACAGGACTATATATATATAAATACTTTTAGCGGACACAATATACCTTCCTCAACACACAAGACATCTCATTATTGTTTACTATTACATATATTGAGTATAACACTACTCAATTAATTCATCATACAAAAGTACATATATGAAATGAACTCAACCATAAAATTAACTTTGGTTGTCACCCGCTCACATTATTCAATTAATACATGCCTTTTCATACATTAGGCAGAGTAAAATATAAAGGTAGCTCTGTGGTACTCCCTCCGTCCAGAAATGACAAGCGTATTTTGACTAGAAAAAGTCTTGTTGGGTAATAGTTCAACACAACATGTTATTGATGATGATATGATTTACAAGAAGGCCATTCAACATGAAGATTACAAAGGATGTCGTGGGGTATTTATAGGCCCCTGGCTTCGTAGTTGTACAAAGATGTTAGGAATTCTGAAATGACATCTTCTCCCCGAAGATGCAATCTTCATCTTCGCGCTTCTTTCAGTTTATTCTTCCATCTTCGCAACGCTTTTTATTTCCTCGGCGATGATTCTTTAGCTTCGCGGGGCGAAGTTATCGAGGCTATCTTCGCTTGGATCTTCTGACTCTTGCTTTCATCTTTTGCCCAAAACCGCTCTTCTCGCGAAGCCAAAATTTAGCGAAGTCATCTTTGAAGTGGAACTTCGTTCCCATCTCGTGTCATCCTGAAATCTTCAAAGTTTGGGACGATAGTTTTAAACGGAAATCAAAGTTAGATCCTAACAAAGAGCCCTAGGGCGGGCGAAGGCCGACTTCAAAGGCATGAAACCCCACGAATCATAAGTTTTCTCAAAACTTTGATTCGATCTGAAAACGTCGTCCCGCACTTTGAAGTTGGACTTTCTGATTGTAACTTCGCGAATATCTTCGCTTGATTCTTCTTCTTTTTTTTACGGCTAGTTTGACCGCTTTGACCGAAGGGGTCTATAAATAGCGAAAGCACACCCCCCTTGTTTTCTTCATCTTTTCGGAGAGGGCCACCTTTTTGAAATTTTTTTCGGTGACACGGCTAATTTTGCGAAGACAAATCTTCTCATGAAGTTTGAGGCGAATTCTGCAATTCTTCTAAGTCGTATACTTTCTATCGAAGTCTAAGAATTTTGTATCTTCCAATCTTTTTGCGCGAAGTTTTTATGATTTTGTTAGGTGATTGTTATCTTTTTCTTTTTGTTTAGAATGGCACTTGCTCGAAGATGCTCCGACCGATACGCATGAGCAAGAAGTAGACGAAGAAGCGAATTCTCAACGGGACAATTCGATGCAGGCCTTTCGGATGTTTCTCGCTTCGTAATCCGAGTTGTTACCAGACGATAGGATTTCTCTCACTTTTGGTCGTAGTAAAATGACCGAAGAAGATTTGAAACAAATGGTTAGGGATGGAGTCCTCGGAGGACAAGATGAAGCCGCCGGAGCCGATGAGAAGGTTCCCAAACCTAAACCCGATGAATGCATAGTTTTTAAAGATCTGTTTATCGGGTCTTCGCATGCCTCCTCGAGAATTTTCTTGAAGAAGTTTTTAAGAAATTCAACATTGAAATGCATCATTTGACTCTAATGCAATAGTCAAGTTGTCTCATTTTCTTATGGGCTGTGCGGAGTCAAAATGTGAAACCGGATATTGATGCTTTCTGTTCTTTGTACGAGCTTCATACTCAATTTAAGTCGAAGAAAATTGAGCAGCGTACAGTAAAACTGTACTTTGGATGTTGCAGTTTCAAGACTGCTCGGGGCCAAAAGCAAATTTCTCCTGCTATGAAAAATAAGTGGGCAGACGGGTGGACCAACTATTGGTTTTACCATAAGGTTCCTTTAGTTGAAGAGAACAAGGGTAAGAAGGGAGTTGTTAAGACTTATCCCTTGGCTTCGCGCATGCATCGAGAACGTTTTGAGTGCAAGCCTGAGCCTTCGAAGTCCAAGTCTTGTTCTGAATGTTTGAAATCTTTCAAGAAGGTTGTCTCTCAGCAATCTACTAGCGATCTTGTCGAGGAATTCCTTGCAACTGGTGTTTGGCCGTTAAGGCTTGGATGGGACTTTCTTCGATATCATACTAAGAAGATTAGGGAGAGGGATTACATTTTTCCTGACAGGGATACCGTGAAGCCTTCACGGTTTAGAAATGAGGAGGATTTTGTTGCTGATGTTGAGAGTAGGGCTGTGGATTTGCTTGGGAAATATCTTCATACTGAAAGAAAGCAGATGGATGAGATAATTGGAACTGATTATGTTAGGTTAAATCGAATTTTTTATTTGGCTAACATAACTTATAAGGTTAGACCACCCCCGCCTATGCTCGCAAGAAAGATAAGAAAGATAAGGTTGATGGCGACAAAAAATTTGAAAAGAAAGAGAAATGACACCGCTGGCCGCTTCTTCGTCGAAGACCCCTTCTAAGGTTGCCACCCGGCCTCGAAAGAAGAAAGTTAAGAAGACAGTGTCATCCTTAGTTGACAATTTAGATTTGACTGGATAGCGAAGTTGATGCCCCAATACTTGAAGGTTCAAAGTTTGGCACTTCTCTTCAAGACTTTGAGGTGAGGGAAATTTGCAAAGTTTTTGCACCTACCGGATCGACTCGAAGTTTGCTTACTCCGCTATCTGAAATTTTACAAAATTTTGGTTCTTCGCAAAACCGGGGACTTCGGGTGGTGCTAGCCGAATGCCGATGTAGATATGACCCCGGTTTCTCCCTATCGGGTACTGCATCTCCTTCTTCTCCTAGACTTAGGGATCCAACTCCCGAATTTGCAAACAGTTGATTTCCACTTTATGTGATGATCAAGATTGTCTAGAACTAGTTAAGTTAGCTAAATATATTCACATGAGTCACTTGTCGGTGCACACGTAAAATCCATCCTCACTTCCCCGATATGGAAGTGACCGAGAGGAGGAAAGAAGCGTATCTTTGCTACGCGATGCTTTGTTTGGCCCGCCTCGAAATTGCAAAGGTTTCGAGATTGCTGTTAAAAAAGCCTAGCGGGTGCAAGGCGAAAGCCGTTGTTGGTGCGTATCTTTATGCTTCACGCTATTTCTTGAATTTATTATTTTAATTTTCTTGCTTCTCTTGTAGAAAAATCTTTGAAAGAAAGGGCCGAGGAAGCTCTTGAGGTTGTAAAGGAAAAACTTAAGAGAAAAGGAACCAGGACAATTGTTGTTTCCTTTGAAGATTTATCTGATGTTGAAGATTGTCGATGTTTTAAGACCGGCAGCTCCGTCACGGGTTACCCTGTGCGGAGTTTTGTTCCCCGAGGGGTGGTCGGCGAACGTAGGAACTCGATGGTAAACGCAGAGAGACAGATTTATACTAGTTCGGCGTGCCAGAGATGGCACCCTACGCCCGGGGGTGGCGGAATATATGGCGCCTGCGCTATGTAGTTCAGACACGAGGTCCGAGCCGCTTGTGATCAAGCCTCGCCGATCTAGGGAGCCCCGCCCTCCATTATATAGTCCTCGGGGGTAGGAGTCCTAGTCGGTTACAAAGTGAGGGTTCCTAGTAGGATTACATGAGAGTTCTACTAGGATTACAAGTGGGGAAACCTAGTAGGACTAGAGTTTCTCCCTTGTGGGGTTCTTTGATAATCTGAGTACTTCGGTGATCCCGTATCCACAAGCCCCGAGCATCTCAAGGTTGAGTCATGAGAGCTGTCTTGCTCTTCTCGGATGAAGCCTTGATATGGTCTTGAGATCATCATACGGTGTGCACTTTTGAAAAGTGCACCCGTAGGGTGTATCCCCCCCGAGCTTCTTGCTTTTTGGCACAAAGAGCTGGAAGGTCTTTGAGTTCTTCTCCTCCATCTTTGAGTTCTTCTCGTTTGAGCTCCGTCTTTGGGTTCTTCCGTTCAGGAGTTCTTTCTCAAAAGAATCTCGTTCCACAGCCCCCGAGCATCTCAAGTTTGAGTCATGAGAGCTGTCTTTGCCTTCTCGGATGAAGCCTTGACGTGGTCTTTGAGATCTTTATGTGGAGTGCACTTTTTTAAAAAAGTGCACCCGTAGGGTGTAGCCCCCGAGCTTCTTGCTTTTTGGCACAAAGAGCTGGAAGGTCTTTAAGTTCTTCTTCTCCGTCTTTGAGTTCTTCTCGTTTCGGAGTTCTTTTGAAAAATTCTCCTCCCAGGTATCATGCAGCCCCCGAGCCTGCTGGAAGACGCCGTAGAAGTCTTGTAGCAGGTTCAAGAAATAAGTCCTCATCAAGGCCCCGACGCACTGCCCAAAGTCAGCACCCTGACCCGAACAATATGGAGCATCTTGATAGCACCCAAACTTGATGTGTGCTGGTAGGGTTCTTTTCCTTCTGATCCCCACTGGTAAGGATCTTTTTTAGTGTTCGAACCTACGGCTTTCTGGTTGAGTTCTTTTTCTCCCGATCTCTTGTCATTTGAGTTCTTTTTCTTCCGATCCCTCGGGGTAGGGTTCTTTTTCTCTCTGTAAAGATCGAGCCCCGAGGGTAGTTGGAGTTCTTTTTCTCCCGATCCCCGCTGGTAGGGTTCTTTTTCACGATCTCGCTTGGTAGAGTTCTTCTTCTCCCGATCTCTATGGGCTTGGGCTTTTCTTGAGCCTTGCGTAGATACTCTTCCAGCTCGGAGTTCTTTTCCGATCTTTGCCGAGTAGCGGAGGCTTGCTCCTTGTTGTCGTCGAGTTCTTTTTCCTCTTCGCATCCGCGAGCTCTTCTTGAAAACTGCCGAGTGCATGTTGAAGAGGCTTGTTCCTTGTAGTCGAAGTTCTTTTTGATGTCCTTGGCTTGTCCCTTCCGAACCTAGCCGCGTAAGAGTTGGAGTCTCGCTCCTAGTTGTCGTGGTTCTTTTTTTCCTGGCCTCCGGCTTACTTTTTGTGAAGATTTGCCGGTGTAGGTGTGGAGTCTTGCTCCCGGTTGTCGAGTTGTTTTCTTCTAACGCCCCGACGGCAGCACTTTTCTTGATGCTTCCGAGTCTTTGAAGTGGAGTCTTGTTCTTGGTCGCCAGGGGTTGTTTCTTCTAGTGACTTGACAGTATCTTCCTCTCAATGTTGCTGAGTGGAACTGAGTGCTGATATTGCGCTTTTAGAGTTCTTCTTTAGGCACCTAGCTTTGTCTTCTCCACAGAGATCTGCTGAGTAGGTTGGAGTCTTGCTCCAGATTGTTAGGGTTGTTTTCTCTGTCGTGCCAGGCTAGTCTTCTTGAGGACTTGCCGGGTAGGTTGGAGTCTTGCTCCCGAAAGTGCCGAGTTGTTTTACTCGGTCTTGTCATTTCGTCTTCTCTTAGACTTGCCGAAGTAGTTTGGAGGCGTGCTCCCGGGTGCCGAGTTGTTTTACTCTGGTCTCTGTCAACTTATCTCTCTTAGACTTGCTTTGAAGTAGTTTGGAGGCGTGCTCCGATTTGTCCAGGTTGTTTTCTCTAACATGCGACTTCTCTTTTTCTCAAGACTTGTCGCGATAGTTGGAGGCTTGCTCCTGGCCGTTAGGTTTCTCCTTTTAGGCCTCTAGCGTTGTCTTTCTTAGACTTGCTAGTATAGATAGATGCCAGAGTTATTTCCCTCTGGGTTCCTTTTGAAGATCCAGTGTTCTATTACGAAACGCACCGGTTGCGGGTTTCTATTACGAAACGCCCCGCTTGCGGGTTTCTATTACGAAACGCCCCGCTTGCGGGAAAATGCCCCACTTTTTAGATCCAGTGTTCTATTACGAAACGCACTGGTTGCAGGTTTCTATTACGAAACGCCCTGCTTTGCGGGTTTCTATTACGAAAACGGCCCGCTCGTGGGTTTCTATTACGAAACGCCCCACTTTTTAGATCCAGTGTTCTATTACGAAACGCACTGGTTGCAGGTTTCTATTACGAAACGCCCTGCTTTGCGGGTTTCTATTACGAAACACCCCGCTTGCTGGTTTCAATTACGAAACGCCCCACTTTTTAGATCCAGTGTTCTATTACGAAACGCACTGGTTGCAGGTTTCTATTACGAAACGCCTGTGGATACGGGATCACCTAAGGACTCCAGAGAGTTGTTCGCAGGATTCTATCCTAGCTGCGCGGGCCACAAACAACTCTCGAGAAGGCAATGGAAGCATAGCTACGGTAGACTTCTGTTGTAATCGGATAGAACTCTAGTCGATTACCATGTTTAGAGTTTGGGTGTTCGAATCCTCGACGCACAACCCTCTCTCAGATCCGACTAGGTCCGTAGCAAAGCTCTTTGGCCCCTTGAACTATAAAAGGCGGCCAAAGAGCACCTCGTAGAGGAGAGCGCAACTTGAACAGATCAAGTGCTGTAAACCTTTCAACCGATTCTCGGTTGACCCCATCAATCAAAAACAGGCTCACGCCGACTGGACGTAAAGGTCTTTACTCGATCAAGGATCGAGGGCCCGAACCAAAGATAAAAACCCCGTCTCCATGTCAATCTGGCGAACAAACCGCCGGACTCCGTGTTCATCGAGGCCCGAACAAACCGCCCGCTCACCCCGTGGCGGGCTCTCGGTCGTAAAACATCGATACCGGGCGCGCCATGTAGGGGCTCGCCGAATTTCAGCACGAGTTCGGCGGACTACGACATCATGGGCTCGACGACGAGAAATACGATCATCTTCGGATCATGGACTTGCGAGATCGACGACGACGGCAAGACTCGAAGCTACATCATCGAGAAATCCAAGGCCGGAGAATCAGAACTCGCCGAGAAGCTCGGCGATTGGCCTTCGCCGACATCGCCTCGAAACGGAGAACAAGCTCGACACCGGCTCGGAGGACTACGCCGCAAGACCTGAAACCGGCGGACTCGGGAAAGGGAGTCGCCCAAGGTTCAAAGGCGGACTCAAGACAACTCGAAGTGATACTCCTACTCCGACTCGCACAAGGGAACCGGGATCAATTCGAAAAAGAATTTTTTCAAGAAAGGCTACCCCGACTCGGAGAAAGAAGGCGAAACCGAGACAAATCCGGTATCAACCCGTGTTACCTTACCAATTCCCCAACGGGACTACGTAACGCCGCGTTCACACATACAAGGCGTATCAAGACAACTTTCAAAAGAAGGCTGAGATTCCTTTGAAAGGCGCCAAGGGACTCGTCCTAACAAGGACGCCGAGGAGTGCGCCATCCATCGCCTAGAACCCTCACAAAGACCGAACGTCAAGAAACGGCGGTGTACGGGGATGGCAAGCGACGAATCTTCCCCGACGGAAGGAGTGGCGTCCCAAAGGCTCATGTTCCCAACGAAATCTTGGTGATAGCAAGAGCCCGCACGACGCTTAACCCTCCAGATGCCCCGACATCAGTCCACCGACGAAGGTCTATCAAACATCTCGGCGGACGAAAGAACCCAAGAAGACGAAGGAGAAGACCAAATAGTCATTCAAGGCTAAGAAGAAACAAGTCAAAGGAGGACGCCGAGACAGAGCGAGCAAGCGCAAAACAAGCCCGGAGCAAATACCAAGCCGACTTGCACGAATATGAGAAGATGAAGTCCGAAAGGGAAGTCAAGACGACCATCGACAACACACGGAAAGATACAAGAGTTGATTGAACGCCCGAGGACCGCTTCAAACCTGAATGACGAGGAGAGGCTCATCAAGGAAGCGCTTACGAAAGCCACCCAAGAAAGAGATCCCGCCAGGTCACGGTCGAAGGCAAACAACTCGCACGACAAAGAAGTCGGCCTAATGTCTTGAGAGGTTGGGCACGCCGGAGAACTCCAAAACTCAAGGCGGCCCCGGAGGGATGGTGAAAAACCAGAGACCCATGAGGGCTAATCTCACCCCAAGACCAAGCCAACATGAAGAAGTCGCGGAGTCCACGTATGCACCCAAAGAACCTTGACAAAAGGAGCAAGATCCTCGGGACAAATCGAGGGAGGACAACAGGGGGCTATGACAGATTCCCTTGCTTCCTTGCAGAAAAGACTACAAGGAGTCAAACTACCCCCAAAGTTCAAACCTTCAAATCACTCAAAATACGATGGGAAAAACAGAGCCCAAGCAATGGCTCGTAGTCTACTCACAATCCATTGAGCTGGGCCGAGGAGATGATGACGCAAAAAGCCGTTTTCTTTCCCATGGCTCTAGAAGCTCTACCGCTCCAATGGTTCGACAAGATCGAAGAGGGCTCAATAGAATACTGGGAAGATTTGCAGAAAATATTTTGCAATAACTTCGCAGGAATCATCACCCATCCCATCACGCAGGCCGAATTAAAGAGCCTCAAGCAGAAGCCAGGAGAATCCTTGAGAGATTACTATCGAAGATTTGGCGAGATGAGATCCCAGGTGCATGACATCACAGAAAGAGAAGTGGTGGATGCGTTCGGTAATGGAATCTCTCAAAGATGGCAATTCTCAGACTTCTACAAAGACAACCCGAGAACAAACGAACAGTTCAAGCTTACCGTTGAGAAGATGATCGGCGCCGAAGAAAGAACCCGTGATCGCTTCCCAGAGAGAAAGAGCACGGAAGGCCCGAAGAAAGAACAGAACAACTCTCAGCAGTACAAGAAGCGAGGGCCAGACAACACAGTCGCATTGGCGGAGAAGCCGAAGAAGCCCTACAAACAGAAGTACAGCAACAACAAGAGCAGTGGCAGCAGCAAGGACAATGTCAACCTAGAAGACATACCTTGCGTCTTCCATCCCGGAGCTCGTCACTCACTCGGAAACTGCACAACCTTCCAAGAGAGATACAAGGGAAGGGATTCAACTCAGAAAAGGGACGACCACGAAAGCAAAGGAGAAAGCAACGACGACCGAAAAACAGGGAGACTTCCGTAAAAGCAACAAGATCTCTAAACGTCATATTCTCCGGAGTCCCTGGATCAAAGAGCAAGAGACAAGACAAGCTAGCACTACGATCGATCATGGCAGCAGAGCCCGCAACGCCACGCTACCTCAACTGGTCCCAATACCCGATTCAATTCACAAGGGAGGATCAATGGACAAGTGTAGGCAATGCCGGACTGTATCCCTTGGTGATAGAACCCACCATAGCTGGAGTAACAGTAACCAAGGTACTGATCGACGGAGGTGCAGGGCTGAACATCATATTCTCTGAGACACTGGACAAGATGGGACTAGACCTCTCAGGGTTAATCGCTCCCTCCAGCACCCCTTTCTACGGGATAGTCCCTGGAAGAGCAGCGATACCAATTGGACAAGTCACCCTACCAGTCACTTTCGGAACACCTTCAAACTACCGAACGGAATACGTCAAGTTCGAAGTAGCAGATCTCGAGTCACCATATCATGCCATCATGGGAAGACCAGCAATTGCAAAATTCATGGCTATTCCACACTACCCGTATCTACTGCTAAAGATGCCGGCGCCATTCGGGGTTCTTTCGATCAAGGGAGACCTCAAAAAGGCTTTCGAGTGTGATGTCCAAGCCGTGGAGATAGCAAACAAGTCAGAAACACTCTTCGAAAAAAGAGAAGTCCATCGAATGGCAGAGGAGACAAGACCAGAAGAACTCGAGATACCAGCCAAGAAACAAGCAATCTTGGTACCCCCAGAAGAAGCCGACGTCAAGCACATCGATTTACAGACCGGTGATCCATCCAAGACGGCGATCATCGGCTCTCACCTATCTCCAAAATAGGAATTCGCGCTCACCGGCTTCCTAAGGCAACACAAAGATATATTTGCCCTGAAATCGCGCATTATGCCCGGTGTACCAAGGGAGCCGGGCGAAAGCACGAAATCGATATCAATATGGGATCAAAGCCCATCAAGCAAAGACTGAGGAGATTTTCACCAGAAAAGAAAGAAGCTATCAAGAAGGAGATCGCGAAACTACTCGCAGCAGGATTTATCAGAGAAATCCTACATCCGTATTGGCTAGCTAACCCGGTTGCGTACGTAAGAAGAACACCTCGAATGGCGCATGTGTGTAGACTACACCGACCTGAACAAGCATTGCCCAAAAGATCCATTTGGGCTACCAAGGATTGACCAAATAGTGGACTCCACAGCAGGATCAGCCCTATTATCATTCCTGGATTGCTACTCAGGCTATCACCAAATAGCACTCAAGAAAGAAGATCGAGCAAGACCTCTTTTATCACCCCCTTTCGGTGCCTACTTTGCTACAAGACAATGTCATTCGATTAAAGAACGCCGGAGCAACGTATCAAAGAGCGATACAGACTTGTCTAGGAGAGCAGATTGGCAAAAACGCCGAAGCATACGTGGACGACGTAGTGGTAAAAACAAGAGAGCCAGACACTCTGATTCAAGACTTGGAGGAGACTTTCAACAACCTCAAGAAGTGGAAGTGGAAGCTCAATCCAACAAAGTGTGTTTTTGGAGTACCGTCGGACAGTTGCTCGGGTTCTTGGTCAGCAGCAGAGGCATAGAAGCTAGCTTCAAATGTATCAAGGCCATCACGAGAGATGAGGCAGCCCGAAACGTCAAAGACGCCCAAAAACTCATAGGGTGCATGGCAGCACTAAAATGATTCATATCAAAGCTTGGAGAGAAAGGACTCCCCTTTTTCAAATTGATCAAGAACAAGGGAAAGTTCGAATGGACTAAAGAGGCGCATAAGGCATTTGAAGAACTCAAACAAGTACCTAACGTCGGCACCAAATTTAACTCCTCCAAGAGACCATGAAGATCTCATGCTCTACATAGCGGCTACCAACACAAGAGTCAGCTCAAGCAATCATCGTGGAGAGAGAAGAGCCGGGAACAAAGCAGTAAAACCCGAGGCCGGTTTACTACGTGAGCGAGGTCCTTTCGTAATCCAAAGCTCGATACCCTCACGCATACGAAACTGCTCTACTCCATATTGATCACATCAAGGAAGCTACGGCACTACTTCGGCGACCACAAGATAATAGTGGTCACAGATTCTCCACTAGGAGATATCCTGCGGAACAAGGATTCTACAGACGCATATCAAAATGGGCAAAGTAGAACTCGGAGCATTAAATCTAGAGTTCACCCCACGAAGAGCAATCAAATCTCGTGCACTTCCGGACTTTATAGCGAGAATGGGATGAGCTCCAACAACCCATACCCGACGACATCAAGAAACATTGGAGCATGTACTTCGATGGATCATTGAAGCTCGGGGAGCAGGAGCCGGATTCTCTTCATATCTCCGTAAGGCATACAACTCAAGTATGTGCTGCGAGATAATGTGGCAAGCTACCAACAACGAGGCGAGTACGGCACTCATCCATGGCCTCAAAGTGGCAAAAACTCGGGAATCAAGAGACTTCAAGTATATGGCGACTCACGGTTGTCATCAATCAAGTCAACAAAGACCGGGACTGCACCAAGGATAACATGGGCCTCTACCGCGCGAAGTACGCAAATTGGAAAAGAACTTCCAAGGCCTAGAAATCCTACACGTGCTCGAGACGCAAACGTGGTCGCGACGTATTAGCCAAACTCGGATCCGACAGCTCAAGTCCCACCGGGAGTATTCGTCGAAGAATTATCGAAGCCTTCAATCAAAGAGAACCCGAGCAAGAAGAAAAATATGGAGCAATCGGCTCTAACAGAGTGATGATAATATCTCCATGTCGTAGAACCACTCCCCCGGATCGAGGACATCATCAACTTCATCAAGAACAAAACGCTACCCCAAGACAAAAAAAATGCGACAAGGATCTTGAGAAGAAGCAAGAACTATGTGCTCATCGGGGACAAGCTATATAAAAGAGCAAATCATCATCGAGTACTACTCAAATGCATGCATCGGTTAGAAGGAAAAAGAAATCCTCGAAGAAATCCATTCGATCTTTGTGGAAACCACGCGGCGTCCGAGAACCCTCGTGGGAAAAGCATTGAGCAACAGGATACTACTGCCAACAGCTCTCAAAGACGCCTAAGAACTCGCCGAAAGATGCAAAGGATGCCGATGTTCGCAAGACAGCGCATGTACCGCACACAACCTAATCTCGCATACCACCATCATGGCCTTTTTCGTGCTGGGGACTAGATCAAGTCGGACCACTTAAAAGAGCCAAAGGAGGATACGAATACATTTTCGTAGCAATCGACAAGTTCACCAAATGGATAGAATACAAGCCTTTGGTTAACTACAGCTCCAACAAAGCAAATCGAGTTCATCCAAGAGATCATGCACGTATTCGGGATGCCCAACAGATCATAACAGACCTCGGATCACCCTTCACAAATGGCGGAATTCGAAGATTGGGCACGAGATTGCGGCATACAAATCGACTATGCCTCTATAGCACATCCTCGTGCAAACGGACAAGTAGAAAGAGCCAACGGACTCATCCTTGCCGGTTTAAAGCCAAGACTATATGAAGAACTCAAAGACTACGGAGCAAAATGGATCAAGAGATACCAAAAGTTGTCCGGGGCCTAAGAACTCAAATCAGCCAGAGCAACAGGGCTACTCACCTTTCTTCCTAACATACGGATCGAAGCGGTACTACCAGCAGATTCGATATAGAGCTCTCCCACGGATAGAGCAATTCGAAGGAGAAGGAGAATCGCATAAGAAGACTTGAGATCGACCGTGCGAAGAAGTCGAAAAAAATGCCATCCTTCGTAACGCAAGATACCCGCAAGGACTCGAAGGCACTATGACAAGAGCACACGACCAAGAAATCTGAACCCGGGAGATCAAGTACTCAAAAGAAACCAAAAAGACGTAAGGCGCACACAAATTGCTCACCCATGGGAAGGACCCTTCATCGCCAAAGGAGTACGGGACCAGAACCTACAAACCGATGACCACGAAGGAGAAGAAATCAAAACTCTTGGCACATCACCCAACTCGGAAAGGTTCTACCCATAAAAGACTCGACAGCCCACAGAGAAGTCGCAGAACATAGACCAACTCTCCGAAGAAGAAGAAGCAAATGGCGCCGAAGAACTCTAGACCCACAAGAGGTACTAGAATGCGCGGCACTCTAAAGCAGTTCAAAACAAAAAGAACTCCAAAAAAGAGCGCGGCGCATGCCTCCCAAGAGGAGAAGAACAAAAACAGCCCAAATCGGCACTTCAAGAAGAGAAGTCGACCGACGAAGGCAACCCCCGACCACCGTAACGGAGGTCACCAAACAAGGGTGGAACCACGCGAAGTCCTCCGAATAGCGTCCATACCTTAAATCCTAGCGGCAGATCGTGAACTACGACTCAAAGAAAAGAGGACGTGGGGATCGGCCCGTTTAGGTCGCAGAGGCCATCGAGGGTCCGTAAAGAGCCAATATGTCCTACGGCGCAGGACGGCCTTTCGAATCGGGCGTGAACGGTGTAGTGTTATGAAATAGGAACCCATCGCCTCACATCAAGTCTCTCGAAAAGCGAGCAGCCCAAACAAGGCAAGGTGGATTGTAGTGTTGTGAAATAGAAACCCAACCATCTTGACCTTCGGTCCGCGAGCGCACTTAAATGGGCCCTGACCGAGAACCCTATATAGGGGCGTCATGCTATAGTCCACCGGACAAAGATGGGAGAGCCCTTGCCCGTAAGCGGCAACCCGAGTTAGAACAACTCTACTCCGGAGCACGACTCCACCAAACATCTACTAGCAAGTCTAAGAAAAGACAAAGCTAGAGGCCTAACGCCGAGCAAGACTCCACTTATCGTGACATGACTCGAAAGGAGGCAACAAGTCACAAGCCGAAGAAAACAATCCCGCAGAAAGGGCAAGACCACAGCCACTTACAAAGAAGTCTCAAGCAAAGACGACGCTGGAAATCCGAACAAAAGCAAAATTCTGGTACTATGACTCCACATCTACGGCAAGTCTCAAGAAAGAAGACAAGTCGCGGCGCGTCGAAGGAAAGAACCCGCAGACGCTAGGGCAAGACCCCACCTATTTCAAGCAAGCCGAGAAGAAAGCAAGCTCAACAACAGGGAAAAAAACAACCCCGGCACTCCGAGCACGACTCGTATCTACAACAAGTCTCAAGAAAGAGAAGACAAGTTGTGCGTCGAAGGAAGAAACCCGCGACGCCAGGGCAAGACCTCAACTACCAAAGCAAGCATAAGAAGAAGGCGCTACCACAGCAGGGAAGAAGCAACCCTAGCGAACCGGGGTACGACTACACCTTCAAGACAAGTCTCGAAGAAGAAGACAAGTCACGTCAAAAAGAAAAGAACCCGCAGACGCATGGCAAGACCCAACTTACTACAAGCAAGTCCAAGAATAAAGGCGTGCTACTATAAGCGTGGAAGAAACAACCCTAGCACCTCGGAGCAGGATTCCATCTTCACGACAAGTCTCGAGAAAAAAGACAAGTCGACGTCAAGGGAAGAACCCTAAGACGCAGGAGCAAGACTCTACCATCACGACGAGTCTCAAGAAAAGAAGACAAGTCGGGCGCCAAGGCAAATAACCTAAAAGGCGCAAGAGCAAGACTCTAACAATCCCACAAAGAAGCTCAAGAGGAGCTAAAGCTGATGCGTAAGGAGAAAAAGAACCCTAACGCACAAGAACAAGACTCCTTTCTACTCAAAGGTCTACAAAAGACAAGTTGAATCATCAAGAACAACCCCGATGAATACGGAGCAAGACTACAAACTATTACTCGACACAAGTCTACAAGTACGGACGAAGCCGTGGGCCTAGATCTAAAGGCTCAACCACATTCAAGTTGTCCAAGAAAGAAGAATTCGGAGGACAAAGCGAAGGCAAATCGCAAACAAGTCCGCCAAGGCGTAACAGATCTATATAAGTACAAAACGGATAAAGGAACAGATATCTTTTATTCAACATCTTGGGATTACAAGTTACATGGGAAACAAGTCCCTACAAGATACAAAGAAGACTCAGATGCACGGGGAGCTCAACAAGAAATTCCGCGTACAAGATACAAAGAAGACCCAAGGGATTACAAGACTAAGGAGAACAACGAAACAGGCAGGAGAAACCGGCACCCCACGGCGAAGCAGATGGAGCGCCCGGACCTGTATCTGAACCCCAAGAGCCCGAAATCCAACGGCTCAGAATCACTTCGAAGTCAAGACCCTTGCGCCCAAGTCCATAAACACCTGGAGCTCGAAGAATCCCGACGACGGCAGCGAATGAGCCCCCGGATCAAGATAAGCGACCCGGCAAAAAAAAAAAACCCTATGCGTAAGGCTCCGGAGTCCACCACGTCGCAGCAGGGTAGAAAGAACCCGAAGGGAGCGCTCAACTCGACAAAGAGTAGAAGGAAGCGCCCCCAAAGAGTACCATCTTCAGCAATTCCTCAAAAGGCACAACCTTCCTCGAAGACGAGCGGCGACCAATGCCGGTTGGGAAGCCGGCATATGTCTACCCAAGTAGCAAGGAGGTACACCAAAGAGGATCAGAAAGGGATCCAAGACGAACCCCAACTGACCCACACCAAGAAAAAACGAAGGAGGAGAGGAGATCATCTTAGATCACAAGACATCCCGCACTCACTCCCCAAACTTTCCCCTGTGGAATTGTCGCGGAATAGCCTCGCCGCTATTCCCGATCACAAGACATCCCTCACTCGCAGAACAACCCGCATAAAGCGAAGAAAGACGCCCCTGAGGCTGATCCAATTCACTCAAAGGCACCGCCATGGATCTAAAGGAAAAGCTTTATCTACGAGAAGAGGAACCGCGAGAGGAGGAAGAAACAGAGAGGCGAAAAAGAAACTCGATCCTCAACGAAACAAAGGGGCCGTATTTATAGGCAAATACCACACGCCTATAGACCAAGTCCACGAAGATCAAATAGATTCCAAAAAGGAACGGTCACCTAAATTCACGCATAGCGAAATTCATGGCAATAACGCCATGCAATCGACGCTTCCCCGAAAGACGGAGCGCAAAAAAAAGCGCCTTCGTATGACCCGTGAGCGCACGGAAAAAGAGAAACGGTCAAAAATCCCGGAGGACGAGAGAACCTCTAAGATTCCTTTCCAAAGAAAGAACTCCTAGACGCTCGGGGCTCTGGATACCCCGACAAGATTTTTTCCGAATCGAGAAGAACTGAGGATAAGAGATCTCAAGATCGCGTCAAAGCTTCATCCGAGGAGAGCAAGGAAAACGCTCTCATGACTCATACTTGAGATGCTCGGGGGCTCGCGAAGAAGAGATCCATCCCGAGAAAGAACTCCAAATACGAAAGAACTCGTCGACAAAGGGAAAGATCTCGTGACCACGCTTAAAGCTCCGTCCCAAAGAAGAGCTCGTGGGAGAAGAGCAATCTAGAGAGAAAGAACTCGTCGAAGATGTCAGGGACGTAGGCAAAGAACTCAAAAGACCTTCCAAATCTTTGTGTGCCAAAAAAGCGTGAAGCTCGGGGTTACACCCTACGGGTGCACTTTTTTCAAAAAAAGCGCACACCGTGTGATGATCTCAAGACCATATCAAGGCTTCGCCCAAAAAGAAAGAGCGAGGACTACTTCCACAACTCAGCCTTGAGATGCTCGGGGCTTGTGGATACGGGATCACCTAAGGACTCCGAGAGAGTTGTTCGCAGATTCTATCCTAGCCTCGCGCCACAAACAACTCCCGAAGGCAATGGAAGCATAGCTACGGTAGACTTCGTTGTAATCGAGATAGAACTCTAGTCAGATTACCATGTTTAGAGTTTGGGTGTTCGAATCCTCGACAGCACAACCCACTCAGATCCGACTAGGTCCGTAGCAAAAGCTCTTTGGCCCCTTGGACTATAAAAGGCGGCCAAAGAGCACCTCGTAGAGGAGAGCGCAACTTGAACAGATCAAGTCTCAGAAACCTTTCAACCGATTCTCGGTTGACCCCATCAATCAAAAAAACAGCTCACGCCGACCGGGCGTAAGGTCTTTACTCGATCAAGGATCGAGGGCCCAACCAATATAAAAACCCCGTCTCCATGTCAATCGCAAGAACAAACCGCCGGACTCCGGGTTCATCGAGGCCCGAACAAACCACCCGGCTCACCCCGTGGCGGGCTCCGGTCGTAAAACATCGACAACGCCCTGCTTTGCGGGTTTCTATTACGAAAACGGCCCGCTTGGGGTTTCTATTACGAAACGCCCCACTTTTTAGATCCAAAGTGTTCTATTACGAAACGCACCGGTTTGCGGGTTTCTATTACGCAAACGCCCGCTTGTGGGTTTCTATTACGAAACGCCCCACTTTTTAGATCCAAAGTTCTATTACGAAACGCGACCGGGTTGCGGGTTTCTATTACGAAACGCCCCGCTTTGCGGGTTTCTATTACGAAATGCCCCGCTTGCGGGTTTCTATTATGAAACGCCCCACTTTTTAGATCCAGTGTTCTATTACGAAACGCATCGGTTGCGAGGTTCTGAAACGCCCGCTTTGCGGGTTTCTATTACGAAACGCCCCGCTTGCGGGTTTCTATTACGAAACGCCCGCCTTGGGTAGAGTACACGCGTCCATGTGTTTTATGCTTTGTAGTAAGAGATCGGGTTATGTTTGTTGAACCCAGTATAGCCTCATAGGGCTCTTCGTGCTTGGGGAGTCGGGCTCATTTTCATACCGAAGTCCCCAAGACTTTTATTGGATTCATGTCCTTGCATAAGGTTCCAAGCTGATGCAGTGATGACCTCTTGAATAAGACTTCTTCAATGTCTTGATCATGTAGCCATTATACATGTCTCTTTTGTAGTGTGAAGCATTGTCCTTGGGTATGTTTGCCCTGTGGGTGAAACGGACACATCATGCTTTCTTCTCTTAGCTTGTCTGCTACCGACATTGTGTTGTCCAGGCCTCTCTTTCTTTTCTGAGAATTGCTTCTTTGATTCTCTGAGTTGCCTTGACTTCTTTCTTCTGGAAACCTTTCTTGGGTTCTTTCTTCCAGTTTGATCATCCTCTCAACAGTCTGCTTGAACTGCTCGCTTGTCTTCGGGCTTTCTCTAAGGAAGTCCTGAACTGCCATTTTGCATAGATTCCGTCGAGAAAGATTCGATCACTTCTCGCTCCGTGATATCATGAACTTGAGCTCTCATTTCTCTGAATCTTCGATAGAAATCCCTCGAGTCTCTCCGGCTTCTGCTTGAGTCCTTTGAGTTCTGCCCGAGTGATTGAGCGAGTTATGATTCCTGCGGTTGTCGTAAAAGCCTTCTCGCAAGTCTTCCCGTATCTTATCAACCCTTCTTTGAGCTTGTCGAACCATTGGAGCGGCATGACTTCCAACGCCATGGGAATGAAAACAGCTTTAGCGTCATCATCTCCTCCCGCTAGCTCAATGGATTGTGAGTAGATTCGGAGCCATTGTCCGGGCTCTGTTTTTCCATCGTATTTTGAGTGATTTGATGGCTTGAACTTGGCGGGTAGCTTGACCTTCTGTAGCCGTTCCGCAAAGCAAGGAAACTTGTCGTATCCTCCTCCTGTTCTTTCATCTCCACTTCTTTCTGGAGTTCTTTCATTCTCGAATCTTCCGAGAGTATTTTCAGTTCTGAAACTTGATTCAGTTGTTTCTTCTTCAAGACTTGGTGCTGGAGTAACGCTCCTTCTTAGTTGTCGTTGAGCTCTTTCTTGAACCCTGCGACGTTGTCTTGATTGACTCCTGATACTACTGCTCTTTGTGCCGCCGATCCGTTGGAGAGCCGATTTTCGGTTTCCGTAGGCGTTTTGTCTGTGCGGTCCTTCTCTTCTTTGAGTTGTGCGGAGGTAGTCTCTCATCTTGAAGTAGCGTAGCCGTCCGATATGTGCGTTTATGTGCACAAAACGGCTTTGCTTTGATTATGTCTTGCGCTGCCGTGTGCTTTCTGGCACGTACGTAGCCTTGATTATGTCTTCGGTCGCCGCCCGGGGTCTTCTCGTCTTGATTTATATTGTTGCCAAGTCGAGCCCGTATCTGAGTCGGCGTCGTCTGTTGCTCTGTGTGTGCTATACGGAGTTGCACACGTAATCTTCTTCTGTTCGGAAGTTGCTGGCGAATCCATGTTGTATACGTGCCGCCGCTACAGCCTTGTGTCTTCCTTTCCTTCCTGGCAGACCAATCCAATCCGAGTCGTAGTCCAGGTTGACCTCCGACCGCGCCACATTCCAGGAACTGTGCTCGAGTTGGAAGTGAACTCAGTTGTCGAGGCGGAGTCTGCAGGGCTGGTTGTTGATCTTGTTGATCGTGGTTTGCATCATGCGTTTGTGCATGTATATATGCATATACGCTAGCTTTGCTTGCTTGCATGCATCATCAATACGTCATGGTGATGTAGATGTCTTGGTTTCTTGCCGTGACGATAGCTCTTCTTCTGACTATTTTTGGTCGTAGTTTGCATGTCTTGATTCTCTTGCATGCTCCCGTACGTCGCCCGTTTTCTCGCATGTCCTTCATGCAGAGTTGGGGTCGGTCTTGGTTGTAGTCGAACTTGTATTGGAGTCGGACTGGCGGGAGTCCTTGTTGTTTTCGAACATGCGCCGCCGGGATCGAGCGTCTTGCTGATTCGGTCTTGGCATATTCTCTCTCCGCCGTAGTGTGCCGTCGTGGGATCTGCTGCCACGACCTGTCTAGTTTCTACGGATGATGTCGATGGAGAAAAATTCTCGTGCGGAATTGGTGGTTGATCCCGCCGGGAACGTCTTGTCTGATCTTTTGCTGCCAGAACAGCGAGTTGTTGATGAGGCAACGAAATCTGCAGCGGGTTGTCGATGAGGGCCGACGAGTGCCGCGGGGCGAGTCTTGATCTTGAGGTCCGTCGAGTTCTCGAACGCAAGCGCCGAGGGAATTTCCTCCCCTACCTGGCGCGCCAGCTGTCGATGTTTTAAGACCGGCAGCTCCGTCACGGGGTTACCCCAGGGGCGGAGATTTGTTCCTCGAGGGGTGGTCGGCGAACGTAGGAACTTCGATGGTAAACGCAGAGAGACAGCGATTTATACTGGTTCGGCGTGCCAGGATGGCACCCTACGTCCAGTTGTGGCGGAATATATGGCGCCCTGCGCTATGGAGTTCAGACCCGGAGGTCTGAGCTGTTGTGATCAAGCCTCCCGATCTAGGGAGCCCTGCCCTCCATTATATAGTCCTGGGGCAGGAGTCCTAGTCGGTTACAAAGTGAGGGTTCCTAGTAGGATTACATGAGAGTTCTACTAGGATTACAAGTGGAGAAACCTAGTAGGACTAGAGTTTCTCCCTTGTGGGGTTCTTTTGATAATACAGAGTACTTCGGTGATCCCGTATCCACAAAGATGAAGAGGCCGAACAAGATCAGCGGAGCCGTTTTGTCGGAATCATTAGTGAATGTTGAAAAACAAGAGAAGATTCCTTGTCCTTTGAAAGATGGTGAGAAAATTTGTAAGTGTATCTAACTTCGCTAGTTTCCTATTTTTGTATTGAAATTCTTATATTATTATTTTTTTTAATTACTTTTCTTTTGCTTTGTTTTTAGCTCAATTTTTCCCCGATGCTTCCACTTCCTCAAAAGAAAAGACTATTGATGTTGGATCTATGAAGGACGTTCTCTTGGATCACCCAACTCCTCAAGTGGTGTTGATGAGGCGAGCTTACTTGAGAGGCTATTTCAAAGTCTATTAACAACACTCTTAAGTTTTGCTTTGAGGGTGGTGTTAATTTAGATTCTTATAAGTTTGTTGGAGTTGGAGTGGACAAGCTTCGCGTGCTCCCGAAGAAGACCGAAAAACAATTGGCTAAATGTATTGATGACGCTTTTTCGGTTCCGGATGCTGAGGCTGAATTAGCGAAGATGAACCCTTTGGAGCTAGCTGATGCTGGTATCAATTTGATGTACAAGGTAAAACTTTTTATTTTATGAATGCATTTTTTGCAAAGTTTGATTATTTATAAATTGTTTTTAATTGGTTTGTTCTGTTTTGTGCGAGGGTGCTCTTGTGAATCGTGGGCTTAGAAGATCCCTTGAAGATAGTGCCGCAGCTTTTCTTTGTTCGTGAGAAATCATTATTGGGTGAGATTGAATCTCTAAAATCCCAATTAGCAATTAAGGAGAAAAAGAGAGGTGATGCCGTTGATGAATGGCATAAGTTGGATAGATTGTATCATGGTGCCTCTGATATTATCAAAGAGAAGGATCAACAGCTTGAGGTTGCGAAGACTACTATTGAAACTCTTAAGAGAGAGAAGGCATCCTTGGAAAAGAAGAGATCTGAGACTGATGAACTCATGTTGCGAAGGTTTAACAGGACTTGGGAACTTTGCAAGCAGGCCTATGAGAAGTGGGGAGCTATGCCAGAAGATGCTTGTTGGGATCTTGGAGAATATGACCCATTTTTCAGCTGGCTTTGCAGGCAGTATGAAGACCTTGGTGTTATGATTCAAGCTGCCGCAGATACAAGTGTTATGTATTCTACTCGGGCACTTCTTCATCTCATGAAGGAAGCGAATGATCCCCTCAGTATGATACCTTCGCAAATGAGGGCTTTAAGTTTCCTGGAGATGCTGTTAGCAAGATCTCTCCTCGCACACAGCTGCTTTGTCAGAAATTCTTTGAGCAAAGTATTGGTGCAACTCGTAGGGCGAGAGCACTGTCTTGAGAAAGTGAAGGAAAAACTAAGAAGGGCAATACTTTTTTTTCTTCTTTTATTGTTTCCTTTGTTCTCTTTTTTTGTTCTTATTTGTTTTCTGACTTTTGCCTTTTAACAGCTTGAACTTGACATATTACGGGAGGAAGAGAAGTTTAGGAAGTTGAAGGAAGAGGAGGAGAGGATTGCCCGCGAAGTCGAAGAAAAAGAGAAGAACAATGTTAGTGATCATAGGGGCTAGGATAAAATTTGTGTTTTAACTTTTGGTGTTTTGAGGGAAGGGAAACTTTTGTTTGACAGATTTGTTGTAAATGCTTAAATGTTTGTGTGTAGTTTTTATTTGTGCTTAATGTTCATAAATTCTGAAGTTAATTATTATTGCGAAGTTATATTTTGTTTTCGACTTTTTTGTGGCGAATTTTGACTTTGGAAAATTTTTGCAGGTTTCTTATGCGAAGCCTCAAGAAGATATAGTTGTCGCGATGCCCCTTATGATTGCGAAAAGGTGACTTTTGTTTTCGAGGCTTCGGAGTTTTTCGAGGCTTCGGGTAGTGCTAATATTGATGAATTCGTGGATAAAAGCGTCTTGGAAAATCTACGGCAAAAGATTCTTATAGGATGCCTGGGGTTGTTGATTTCAAAGAATATTGGACAAGTAAGATTTGTGCTATTTTGGGTTACTTCTTTCTAGTCTACGTTTATTCTTTCTTGATGTAATAAAGGTTTTTTTTTGTTTCAGTCTTCTTGCTCAAGTGCATCTCCAAGCTATATTTTTGGGGATAGTTTTCAAGATACAACCATAAAATAATCAATGAGGTTGTTGAAGACATTCTAAGCGAAGTAGCAACTAGTGTTGCTTCTCAAGAATTTTGAGTGTTAAAGCTCTTTTTTTGTGTTGTATGTATTTTAGTGTTTTTGTATGATGTTGTAATTTATGGATGTATATGTAATAAATTGTTGTTTTTGTTAAACTTAAGAAAGCATTGCTTCCCTTATTTTTGTGATGTTGAAAAAAAATTTCGATTCTAAAGTCAAAATTGAAAATGATGTCGCTTTTTTTTTTTTTTTTTTTGGCGATGTATGAGCGAAGATTTTCGTTTTAAAGTCAAAATTTCTTGTTAGAGAATTTTGAAAACATTGTCCCCCCCTTTTTTTTTTTGAAGTGGGAGCGGAGACTTCGTTTTTGAAGTCAAAATTTCTCCTTAGAGAATTTTGAAAACGCCGTCCCCTTCTTTTTTTTGCTAAGTGGGAGCGAAGACTTCATTTTTGAAGTCAAAATTTCTCCTTAGAGAATTTTGAAAACGTCGTCCCCTTCTTTTTTTGAAGTGGGAGCGAGGACTTCGTTTTTGAAGTCAAAATTTCTCCTTAGAGAATTTTTTGAAAACGCCGTCCCTTCTTTCTTTCGAAGTGGGAGCGAAGATTTCATTTTTGAAGTCAAAATTTCTCCTTAGAGAATTTTGAAAACGTCATCCCCTTTTTTTTTTTTTAAGTGGGAGCGAAGACTTCGTTTTTGAAGTCAAAATTTCTCCTTAGAGAATTTTGAAAACGTCGTCCCTTCTTTTTTTCGAAGTGGGAGCGAAGACTTCGTTTTTGAAGTCAAAATTTCTCCTTAGAGAATTTTGAAAACGTCGTCCCCTTCTTTTTTTTCGAAGTGGGAGCGAAGACTTCGTTTTTGAAGTCAAAATTTCTCCTTAGAGAATTTTGAAAACGCCGTCCCCTTCTTTTTTTTTTTTTTTTTAAGTGGGAGCGAAGACTTCGTTTTGAAGTCAAAATTTCTCCTTAGAGAATTTTGAAAACGTCGTCCCCTTCTTTTTTTTTTTTGCGAAGTTGGAGCGAAGACTTCTTTTTGAAGTCAAAATTTCTTCTTAGAGAATTGCGTAGGTAATAATTTCAGTTTTATGCTTAAATTATACCTACTTTATTATATATGTTTTTTTGTGACAACTTTAAGCCGATATTAAAAGCGTTTTGCTTTTTAAGACCTTTGCAATGAATTTAAACAAGGATGCATGAATCTTGGGGAAACTACTTTCTCATTTATATTTGATATGAGAATTACAATAGAGTCTCGCCTCGTTAAAAACCACTCACCCCGCAAAGGGCTTCGGGATGGAGCGACGTAAGTATGGAAATAGGATAAGGTAGCGGCGAGACGAGCCGTTTTAAATAGGTGTCAAGTGGAAGTGCGATGATGTATGCAGGTGAGGCATCCTAACGAACGAACGATTTGAACCTTGTTCCTACACGGCCCGATCAAATCGATCGGGCACTTGCCATCTATCTTCATTGTTCAACTCTTTGATGAAAAGAATGCAGCTCTTGATTGAAATGATAAAATGCTTCTAAGAAGTTGAATCTAACTTGCTTATTTACAAAACTTGAAAACAAAAAAACTTTAAGGATAATACTTGCGGAGGTCCTTGATGTTCCATGTATGGCTCAATTCTTCTCCTTTGAGATTCTCCAAGTGATAGGATCCTTGCCCATTTGACTTTGTTATGATGAAAGGTCCTTCCCACTTTTTGCTAAAATTTTCCCACGGTATCTTCGTTTCTTTTCCTTTTGAGCACGAAGTCTCCTCGTCAGTAAATCTCTTTTCACTACTTTCTTGTTGTACCACTTGCTTGTTTCTTCTTGGTATTTTTCGAGATTCATCACGCCTTGGTTTCTTTCTTCTTCGAGCAAGTCTTTGCTTGTCTTTTTGGTCCTCTTCGCTCATGATTTGGACACTTGTTCTTGGACCTTCGAATTGTATCTCTTCTGGAGTCATTGCTTCATCACCATATAGTAACTTGAAGGGTGTAAACTTTGTTGATCTTGTTGTGGTTGTATTGTGGCTCCAAACAATCCTTGGTAATTCCTCAACCCATTTTCCTTTTGGGAGTCCTACTAGATTCTTTGAAATTCCCACACATATGATGTCATTTGCTCTTTCAACTGCTCCATTGGATTGAGGATATTTGACTGATCTGCGAAGCAAAGTTGGATTTTCATACTTTCACAATAGCTTCAAATCTTATTTGTCAAATTGAGTACCGTTGTCCAAAGTTATGTGTCTTGGAACTCCGAATCTGCAAATTATATTTTGCCAAAGAAACTTTTTCATTGTTGTGGATGACATGTTTGTGATTGGCTTCGCTTCTATCCACTTTGTGAAATATTCAACTGCAACAACTGCATATTGATGATTGCCTTGGGGCGGGTGGAAGTTTGCCAATTATGTCTATTCCCCATCTTGCTAGTGGCCAAGTAGGTTCAATGTCTTTGAATTGATTGGCTGGGGCATTTGACTTGTTGGCTGAGATTTGGCAATTGTGACAAGTTTTGATTATTTCCTTGCTATCTTTTTTGAGTCAAGTTGGCCAATATAGAATCCTTGTCTAAATGCCTTTCCCTCGCTATGGCTCTTGGGCGGCATGATTTCCACATGTTCCACTTGTGTATTTCTAGCGACAAGTCTTTGCCTTCTTTCGCTTAAAATGCATTTGAGTAGTGGTTCACAAATGCCATGCTTGAAAAGATGATTGTCAATAAGCTTGTAATTTCTTGTCTTGTGCTTCATTCTTATTTCTTCACTTAAACTTTACGGTTCATAAAATCCTCTTAGGAATGCTATTATTTCTGATCTCAATCTTTGCTTTCAATGATGTGAATATATTTTGGCTCTTCAATTTTTTGCTTTTATCGAGGATTGATAATATTTGATAGAACACATCCGAGGCGCTTTTACTTTTTGAGCCGCCTTGATTTAGTCTCCCCTCTTCGTTGTTTGTTCTTGAGATGCTTCGTCATGTGAATCCTTCGAAGTGTTTTTCTTGATCCCTCACACTTTGCAAGTATTTTGCCCGCTACGGATCTTTTGCCTTGTAATTTTTCTCGACATGGCCTGCCACAACTTGAGAATCTGCTTTTTATCAAGATTTTTTGTACGCCCATTGCTCTAGCCTTGCGAAGCCCCCAAAGAATCTTGCTTCATACTCCGCGATGTTATTAGTGCATCGAAATTCAAGTCTTGCTTTGCATATTTCATTTTGACACCGGGGATGGCGAAGTGATTATTGCCGCTACACCGGCCCTACTTGCGAGCCCCATGCTCCATCACAATTCATTGTCCATTCTTGGCAAGACAAAGTCCACTCTTGATGATCTTTTTTGATCTTCGCAAGATGTTGTTGGTGTCCAATCACGAGATGAAATCGCCAATACTTGTGACTTTATTGCTGTTCTCTTCTCAAATTCAATGAAATATTGTGAGATTTCAGCTGCCCACTTTCCAAGCCTTCCCCGAGATTTACAACTTTGGAGTACATCTTTGAGTGGTTGATTTGTTGGAATTCTTACTTTGTGAGCCAAAAAGTAATGCTTTAACTTTCTTGTTGCCATAAGTACCGCATATGCTATTTTCTCAATTTAAAAAGTAAAACAACTTTGATCCGGAGAAGGCTTCGAGACAAAGTAAACCGGTTCTTGTTTCTTCGCGTGGTCTTTCTCGCTTTCTTGCACTAGAACTGCGCTTACCGCTTTTTCGGATCTTTGAGATGTATAGGAGTAGTTCTTGATCAACATTTGGTGTTGTCAATGTAGAGGGACTTGTGAGATATTTCTTTATTTCTTCAAAAGCTTTTGTTGCTCTTCTCCCCATGTAAAGTTTGTCTTCGCCCCTTTGAGTGCTTGAAAGATTGGGAAGTTTTTTTCTGGCGACTTTTGATATGAACCGGTTTAGCGAAGCCAATCTTCCCTGCAATTTTGGATGTCCTTGATATTCTTTGGAACTTCCGTTTGCATGATTGCTTTTATTTTTTACGATTCGGGCTTCGATGCCTTTTCTTGAAACTATGCATCCGAGAATCTTGCCTTTTTGTACTCAAAGGTACATTTTTTCGTGATTGAGTTTGAGATTTGATTTTCTCAAATTTTCAAAAGTCTCGCTTTAAGTCCTTCGTGGTCTTCGCTTTCTTGCTTTTCACTATTATGTCGCCAACATATGCTAACAGATTGTCTCCGATTTGATCTTTAAGTGCTACCGGTCATTCCGATAAAGCTTGACCCGGCATTGCGAAGCCCCTACGCCATTCTTTGAAGCAAAGTAAGTTCCAAATGGCGTGATAAAACTTGTCTTTTTCTTCATCTTCTTTTTTCATATAAATTTGATGATATCCCGAGAAGCAATCAAGGAAACTTAGCATTTCACTTCCTGCAGCCCGATCGACCAATGTGTCAATTCTTGGTAGCGGAAGTTGTCTTTTGGGCAAGCTTTGTTGAGATCCGTAAAATCTATGCACATTCTCCATTTTCCATTGCTTTTCTTTACCATCACAATGTTTGCCACCATGTTGTAAATTGAACTTCTCTTATAACTTTTGCATCAAGCAATCTACGTACTTCAACCTTCGCGCCATTGTTCTGTCTTCGAGATTTTTTGTAACTTTTGTTTCTTTGGCTTAACATTTGGGTCGATATTCATTCGGTGTTCGATGATATCTCTGGCCGACTCCCTCTAAGTCTTTTTACGACCAAGCGAAGACATCTTGGTTGCTTCTTAGGAAACTTATAAGTTGTTCTTCTTCTTCTTTTTATTAGATTGGCGCTAATGATGACTTTTTTTGTCTCATTACCATTGGATCTAACAAGACTTCCTTGGTTTCTTTCCCCGGAACATGTCTTCGCTTTCTTTTTGACTTCTTTTCGTTTTTACGCCTCATTTTCGTCTTCGATTTCTTCGATGGCCAAAACATTTCTTTGGGCCGGAGTTTAATCTTTTTCAATGTTTCTTGCTTCGTTTGATTTCCATGAATTGATATTGGCCCATTGATTGCCGGAACTTTCATGCACTGGTAAGAGTAGTTGATCACCGCTTCAAGATATTTAGACTCCCTCTTCCGAAGATTGCATTGTATTGGCTATGCATTTCAACAACATCAAATGCCACTTGTTCTGTTCTTGCATTGTTTTTTGTTTCAAGGATATTGGCAAGATGATTCTTCCAATTGAATTTATCCTTTTGCCACCGAAGCCAACTAATGGATATTCTCGCTCTTCCCAAATTTTGTCTTTTGATTCCCATTGCATCTAATGATGATGCGAAGAGTATATCGTGAGCTTCCTCCATCTACTAGAATTTTTGTGACATCCCATCCATCAATGTTTGCTTCTATGACCATGGCATCCATATGTGGGGTAATCTTTGAGTTTCATGTCTTGTTCTCTAAAAATGATTGGTTGGTGTGACCATCTTGTCTTCTTGTAAGGTCCCTCCATTGTTATTGAGTTGACTCTTCGGAAGTAGTTCCTTCTTTCGTTGTTTGTTGTATGTTCTATGCTGTTACCTCCGTAGATTGTCATTATTCTCGCCTCGCTTGCAATTGATACGGATGGTGAAGCATTATTTTGGACGTTAGGTGTATTATTTGCCACCGAAGCCTCGGGTTGTAAATTTTGTGTCCGACCCCATTGTGGCGGAGCTATTGCCGATGGTTGGCAATTGTATATCGGAGGTGGCCCCGGTAGGGCTTGCTAATTGTAGCTTGGATTGAAGTAAGCTTGATTTTGCGAAAGTGCTTGCTTGAGACAAAAGATTTATTGATCTTTGATTTTCCATCGATTTGCCTTCTTGTTGTAATTGTTCTATGCTTTTCTTTACCATTGGGCACATCTTCGAGGTGTGGCCACCCCTTTTGCCATGGATGATGCAAAGACATTTCTTCGGGTTTCAAAATTCTTCTTTCTCCCAATCTCTCGATTGAAGCCTCCTCTCGATTGTTATTGAAATTTCTATTGTTGTATTGGCTTCCATTTGGTTATTTTGAGCTTGGTTGTTGTCTTCGCCTTGCTCATTGTTGATTTGATTTATGCGGCGGTGCTTGGTATTGATTGTAATATGGTCTTCGCCGGAGTTGTATTGCCTGAATCGGTTATTTGTCTTCGCTTGATTTCTCTCGCGTATTCTCTTCTTCGATTTTTTTTTTCCGAAATCGCCGTCGACCTTGCATACTTTTGGATTTCTTCATATAGTTGGGCAACAGTTGTCGGTCTTTCTCTCTTGAGATGCGAAGACGCTTGTCCAAATCACGAGGCCTCTCGATTCGCGAAGAATGATGACGACCGTCCCAAACTTCGGGATTTGGGTCTTCATTTGAATGAATCTTTGTAGTACTGAATTATTGGCTCCTTTGGGTATTGCTTGATATCAAATAGATCATCGCTTGTTAAGCCCGTGTGTTGGAATCCTTGGAAGTCGACTAGCGAGTTGTTCCGAAGTTGCTCCCAAATTTTCTCGAGATCTTGGCTTGAGCGAAGCGTACCACTTTTGAGCTGGTCCCTTCATTGCCATTATAAGTGCCTTCGCTAGTGTTGTGTCGTCTCCTCCTCCTGATTCAACAGCTGCTTCAAAACTCATCAAGAATTGTCTTGGATCTGTCAATCCTTCATATGTTGGTATAATGTTGAACTTGAATCCTTTTGGTCATTTTGTTGTTTGTAAGTCTACTGATAACTTGAGATTCTCGGGTCGATTGTGACTATTGCCTTTTCACGCTTTGATTTGTCTTGGTTTCGTTTGTGATTGTGACTTCGCTGTTTTAGTCTTTGAGTTCTTCATTCAATCTCTTTAGCTCCGCTTCGGCTTCCTCTATTCTTTGTTTCAATGTCTTTTCTCTTGTTCTGGCTTTGCAAGCCTCAAGTTCTTTCTGTTTTCTGGTCAACTCTTCTTCTAGTTCTTGTAGTTTCCTTGCTTCTTCACTCGACTTTCTTGGGGAGTGGTTTCTTTTGACATGTTGTCTTCGCTTGTTCTTGGAACTTCATTTTCTGTTGAGACTTCTTCGATCGCATTTGCCGCCTTGTTCTTGGAGGGTTTTGCCATGATCTCTTTGGTCGTGGGATTGATCGTTGCTCACACAAACGGTGGGCGCCAAGATGTTGGGTAATAGTTCAACACAACATGTTATTGATGATGATATGGTTTACAAGAAGGCCATTCAACATGAAGATTACAAACACTACCGAGAAACTAGACATTTCGTGAGAGTGCAAAAAAGTCATGAAAAACGGTTTTACTCTCACGAAAACAATGCGTGAGAGTACCCGTCACGCATCACCTCTCACGGTATTAGACTCACGAAATACACATTTTCATGAGAGTTCACCGCCACGATTATTTTCATGAGAGTTCTCCGTGACGGCCACTCTCATGAGAATAACGTTGCCACCGTTTGCATCGCATTTTCATGACGGTTTTTAGTTGTATTTCGTGAGAGTTCACCATCATGAAATCATTTCGTGAGAGGAAGTGTATTTCATGAGAGCTCACCGTCATGAAATTAATTCGTGAGAGTTGATGTGTTTCGTGAGAGTTCACCATCATGAAATCATTTCGTGAGAGGAAGGGTATTTTGTGAGAGCTCACCGTCATGAAACTATTTCTTGAGAGGAATGGTATTTCGTGAGAGCTCACGGTCATGAAGTTAATTCGTGAGAGTTGTTATATTTTGTGAGAGTTTACCATCATGAAATTATTTAGTGAGTCATAGTCACGCAAATAAATTTCGTGAGAGTTTCAAAGGTGACAGATTTCATGAGAGCACACCATCACGAAAAACATGTTCAAATCATCACACACTACAAAAAAAATCTGGGATTCCAAGACCATAATAATAAACCAAATAACCAATTATATTATCATACAAAAGTATCATGCTCCGAACACATATTTTCATACAAAAAGTACAACAAAACATGAAAACACAATGATCGAGCCAACTAAAACAATGCTCCTTGCAAGAATATGTAGCTCCCATGTCCCTTACTTCCCTCCTTGCTTGCTTGAACTTTTAACTGAATAAAAAACACAAAATAAAATAATTAGTTGGCAATAAACTTAAATAGGGCTAAGAATAAATTGCCTTCATTTCAGTTAACATATACAAATGGTCTTTTCGTAAGTATTACTTTGTAAACCATTTCATTAAGTCCTTACAACCATATTTGTTGAGAAAGACTGAGCTCACTAAAACATCGAAATAGTAAGACAACCAAGAACATTTTTTTGTATTAAACAAAGGCATAATTAGAAAAGAAACACATAGTCATTGTTTATAGAATAGAGTACTAATAGTGGTTGTTACTAGAATACAAAGTGGTTGCAAGGGAGATATAAGTGCACTACTAACTTTAGAAGAATTTCACTTTGCACTGGAAAACTTAAAGGGACTAAATGTTCTGTATGTACAAAACTGCCAAAGGAAAAAGCAGCACATTTGACATGCTCACCTTTTTATAACAGCATATACCTCAAGCCAACAATGGTCAAAAGAGTGTAGCTCTGTTCAGCATGTGCTGCAATAAACCAACCTGAAAGATAGGAATATAATATCAATGGGAGATGACCAATTATAGTATCCGCAAGAGAACCATATTTTCAACATTTCATATCAAGATCTATACAGTTTAAATTTTGAGTCACAGTCACAATTCAAGGCTTTTAGGCAAATATAAGAATACTGAGCGGGAATGGACAAGCTAGCATTCATTATCCATTGTGCAGGAACATGATTTGAGATTTCCAGAACATGTCAAATGCAAGGTGACATAAAACTGAAAGCAAGTAAATGCTTGTTGCACCTGCTGATCAGCATGCAACTCTAGAGGGGATATTAACCTGCTGATCAGCATGCACCTGCTCGACTGATATCTGAACCAAGTCAATTCCAAAAATACGTAACAATTAAGATGCACGCTGAAAAGGAATCACTATTATTTTTCTAATTCGTGAGCACGTATCAAATTTGAAGTAATGATGGGGAACTAATTACCCTACCAGATACCTTCCATGAGTGCCATTATTCAAGTTTATATACAATAAAAACAACAAATAACAAGACAAATTGATTCTTTTTTTTTTTTTGCGAGAATCAAGACAAATTGATTCAGTATAGCATCAGCCTCATTTCTTGTAATACCCTTTGACTCTTGTTCTGTACGAAAATCCAACACACGAAAAATATGTTTTTTTCCCAAGCATATGTACACACCCCATGTCAAAATATTTAGATGGAATAGATAGTATAACAGCATGAGCAATTTCATATTCAAGAGGTTTATATGAACAAACATGTGTTAGACTAGTGGAAATCTCACCTAGCTATACCAAGGTCAAAGATCTCATTAGCTTTCTTTAACTTGTTCTTTGACTCCATCAACGATGCATAAGCCATGTAGTAAATGGCATGGCCCTGTCCAATCTGGTTGGCCTCCAGGAACCTGTAAATCACCTCAGCATCTGCATAGTTCCCAGTCTGCTCGGCTGGAGCGGATCCTTCACTTCCTCAATCATCTTCTGGATCAGGCAAATCAACAGGATTGTTGCAGGAGTAGTTCAGTAGGAGCAATGCGGAGAGCACAATTGTGAAAAAAAAAAAAACAAAGCCATTCAGTTTTAAAATGACATGCATAGTTTGTCAATCTGGACTTGTGTTCGAAGTGAAGTGCTTTCAGTAGGAACAATACAGGACTTCTCTACTTCTTGGAAACACTTTAGTAGTTTGTCAATCTGGACATGTGTTCCAGGAACATGTGTTCCAGGAACAAGAACAAATTTGATCCCAAGACCATGAAGGGATACATGTGCAAAATAACCAATTGACTAGATTCTCCTACTTTGTGCCACTGCTGCACAACAAGCGCTGCATTCTGTAGAGTCTATTATTTACACATATAAGAGCTAAATTTCAATTTCCATTGAACTACAATTTACAATGTATGTGTATAGCATAAACATGATTTCAGTACTCAGTAGTCAGTACATTGGAAGGTCCTGAGTCCAGTTCTTATACTCTGTCTTCACATCGAAATTGACATGCAAACCCGCACAGAAAAGACAGTCGTTACAATCAACTAGATAGGTCTAACACCACAGGTCTGCACCCCAGCTACAGATCAATCAATTGCTGGAGTTTGGAAGAATCGGAACCAACCTTATGCATCGGCACCACTCCAGGGTGAACCATGTCCATCAGGCGGCACTGCTCGCCCCCCACGCCGCCCGCAAGGAAAGCGAGAACAAACTCCCAGAACCAACACAAAATTCCGGGTCACGCCACACAATCTTCTCGCAGAATAACAGCATACAATCCTCGCTAACAGATCAACACCCTAAACCTCAGTAACCCAACCAAATCGAACCGAACAAGCGAGACCGACCAAAAGGGGGGGACGGACGAGCGGGGGGGCCGCTTGGGTGCCGGGTGTCGCCGCCGCTTTGGGGGACCGCGCCAAGAGAGATGCCTGGGAAGTTCTTGGATCCCGCCGACCTTGCACCAGCGGCCGGGGTAACCTTCCCCCACCACTACCCAAAGAACGGCGGCGACCCCCTACAACCATCACCATTGGCGGTGCTTCGTGGGAGGGGCGGCGGTGCTTCGTGGGAGGGAGGGAAAAGCGTCGGTGCTTCAAGCCGAGGGAGTGGCGGCGTGTGCTTGAGTCGGCGGCGGGCTTCTTTGGGAGGGAGAGGAAGGAGAGTGGCGGCGCCTAAGTGAAGAGGGGTCACAAAGGTGGAAAGTGGATAGGTTTGGGTTTGCACTAGGGTTCGGCGGGGACAAATTATCGTACTACCCTTGATCTAAGTGAAGAGTTTTTAAAATATGTATGGACAAACTTGTCATTTCGCGTTCAAAATTTGGTTTTGGGTGCGGCGGGAGATGCACGAGATGCACGCGCCAGCTCTCAAATAATTGCGATGGAGGGAACTCACACGGAAAACTACATATAAGACCTTACATATTTTAGTAATTTTAAAGATTTTCTCTGTCTCTAGCAATAGTACATTTGACCCCCTGTATATATGTTTTTATATTTATATGTGCCCTTATAGCCTTATTTAGATCATTTAAAAGTAGTTTTTAAAAGTCTAGACGATTTCAAATCGAAAAGTCATGCATACGTGATTTGTAGAGCTTTTGAAGATCTACGTTTGGTATTAGAGTTAACTTTTCATATTTCGAAATTTTGACGCCTCTAAATTTGAATTTTGAAATTCTTTTCACTTCGAACGAGTTTTTCGAGGCGCCGACGGTCTGCTGAAAAGTCACGAATACCGAAAGTTCATAACTCATATATGGACAACTCACTCATACAATTGTTATTCAGTCATTTTTATGCGTTCGAGGAAGCGTTCAAAAGTGTAGTTCAAAATGGACAACTCACTCATAGAGTTTCATAAACTCTCTGAGGAGAATCTTGGTTTTGTGAGTAGTGTTTTACTAACACTTTCTCGAACGGAAAAATGACCCATATAAAAAGTATGGATCCCGATGAGTTCTAACAGCCTTATGTTCAAAAAAAATTTTCAGCGGAGGTCGCTTAGTGGTCCGTTTGACCATGGTTTGACCAAGTCAAACCTTAGTCGTTTTGAAAATGGCACCTTCGAGCCAGTTTTGGAAGCCCTAGATGGTCTCGATTCGAAAAGTCATGAATACGAGTTTTCAGAGATCGAGCTCCTCGGGATCTACATTTGGTATTAGAGTCAACTTTTATTTTTTGAACTTTTGACGCCTCGAAATTTGAATTTTGAATTTTTTACGGCCGGAAGGGGTTTTGAAGCCCTAGACGGCCTCGCCGAAAGTCACGAGTACCAAAAGTTCATAACTCATCGAGACCTACATTTGTTATCCAGTCATTTTGCGTTCGAGGAAGCGTTCGAAAAGTGTAGTTCAAAATGGACGACTCACCACGGCGAGGTGCTTTGGGTAGTCCGTCCCACCGGCGCCCGGCCGCCGAGTTGTGGAGGGAGGGGGCGAGGTGCCGGGCGTGGAGCAGGTGCAGCGTGACGAGCGCCAGCCGAGCAGGAGAGCGGAGGGAAGCCACGCCAGGTGTGACGCGAGCCACGGAGAGAACATATCCGCGCGCTTTGTTCCTTCGTGAGATGCCGAGGCGCGGCTGCGTAGGGGATGGAGGTCGTGCGGCGGCGGCGAGCTGAGAGAAGTGGCGGGGCTCGCCTAGGTGAGAGTACGAGAGCGGCGGGCGCAGGAGAGCGCCGGGTCGGTGGGGATAGGGTTTAAGTATTTTTGAAATCCATATTTTAAATTGACGCGAGGTCACATTAAAATATGACAAAAAATAATTGTCATAAGAACATGATAAGTTGATGGAGCATGATTTTAGAAACATTTAGAAAAAGAATCACTGCATTTGGAGTTAGTATGAGAGAGAAAGACTAGTTGCAAAATTTCATTGTAGACTAAAAATAAAAAAAACTTTGGTTCGTGTTCTTGATTTTCTAGATTTTAAGCAATTATTTTTCAAAACAACTCATGTTTGGATCGGTGCTTTCATGAGTGTTTTTTATGCTATTTCGTGAGAGTAAGCCTTCACGAATGGATTTCGTGAGAGTTTGCTATTTTCGTGAGAGTTCGCCTTCACGAGTGGATGTTGCCACTAGGTGTTTGCATCGTTGTTTTCATGGATCGCTTTTGTGGTATTTCATGGGGAGTAAATCTTCACGAATAGATTTCGTGAGAGTTTGCTATTTACGTGAGAGTTCACCTTCACGAATGGATGTTGCCATCATGTTAGCATCGTTGTTTTCATGAGTGTTTTTATGGCTTTTCGTGAGAGTAAACCTTCGGGAATGGATTTCGTGAGAGTTCACTATTTACGTGAGAGTTCACCTTCACAAGTAGATGTTGGCACCAGGTTTTCATTGGTGTTTTTCATGACAGATTGTTATGACATTTCGTGAGTGTAAACGTTCACGAATGAAATTCATGAGAGTTTGGTTGTTCCGTGAGAGTAAACCTTCACGAAAAAGAGGTGATTTTCATGATGGTACGTGGAGTACTCTCACGAAACAAGTTTCCGTGGCGGGATTTACATCACTCTCATGAAAATATTAGTTTCGTGAGAGTTTATTTTCCACTCTCATGAAAATTCGCCCTCTCACGAATGTCCGGTTTACGGTAGTGAAAGGATGTCGGGGGGGTATTTATAGGCCCCCCGGCTTCGTAGTTGTACAAAGATGTTAGGAATTCTGAAATGACATCTTCTCCCCCGCGAAGATGCAATCTTCATCTTCGCGCTTCTTTTCGCTTTATTCTTCCATCTTCGCAACGCTTTTTATTTCCTCCGGCGATGATTCTTTAGCTTCGGCGGCGAAGTTATCGAGGCTATCTTTGCTTGGATCTTCGACTCTTGCTTTCATCTTTTGCCCAAAACCGCTCTTACTAAGCGAAGCCAAAATTTAGCGAAGTCATCTTTCAAGTGGAACTTCGTTCCCATCTGTGTCATCCTGAAATCTTCAAAGTTTGGGACGAAAGTTTTAAACGGAAATCAAAGTTAGATCCCAACAAGTCTTGTAAAGAAAAGTTTGACCATTGATTTTTCTTACAATATAATATCAATTGCTAAAGATCTAATATAATCTCAAAAAACTACTTTGAATACAAAAAATATTGATGCAAATTTTATGTACTAATTGTACATATATTTTAAGTAATTGTTGGTCAAAGGTTATAAAGTTTGACTTTCCCTCGGTCAAAATAAACATCATTTACGGGCGGGAGGAGTATAACCTAGCCAATGTGCGGAGTCGCCCAGAACGACAGGTATACCATTGTCCATGCGGTATGGGATAATAATAATAATATCTTCTTCATTTTTCGAGTGGAGGTGGCGCCTCGCCCACAAGTAAATGCTTAAAATCTATATTTTCTCCTCGTTGACCTATGATACTGATGATAAAGTCCTCTGCCTCAGAAACGGGCTTGTCCACCAGATTAGACCACTGACTACTCATCCTTAGCTTTTTCTCTCTTTCGAAACTGTTATAATACCAATAAAATCAATAAGTGAGTATTGACATAATCAATAGAAACATAACATGTTGTTTTAGAACTAATGCTTTCATATTTAATTTGACAAGAATAAAATTTTCATATTTAATTTGACAAGAATAAACTTGGTACTGTGATAGCACTACTACATCAGCCTTCTATAGGGGCGCCTCGTAAGCCACTCAGAGGAGCGGTTTTCAATAACCGCTCTAACTTTCCGTTTCTATAGTGGTTTTTTGTTGGGGGGCGGTTAGTGATGCAACCGCCCCTATTATATAAGGAATCGCATTTTTCAAAATTCAAAAGAAAAGTCGCAAAACAATTTTTTAATCGGGGAGGTCCTCACCGGCGTGCCCGCCCGAGGAAGCTTTTCGAGCTCTACAATTACGTATTTAGGAGGTTTTCCCATCCGAGGAAGTTTGAAAATTCAATTTTCAAAATTTAGACATTCAAACCCTAGATTTTGAGGCATCAATTAAGTCAAATGAAAAAAAGTGGTCAGCATCAAAGATTCATAACTTTTCGAGATCTACATCTTTTATTTAGGTCATTTTGCCATCCGAGATCATTTTAAAAATTTTAATTTTTAGTGTCTCATTATCAAATTCGACAACCCACTTGTAGGGCGCCTCAATATAGAGCCACCCCTACTATGGACCAGTTGGATATTGAATCGTCACTGCTATTAGTAGGGGCGGCTCAAAACAAAAACTGCCCCTACTGTGGCCACTCTAGGGGCGGCTCGCAACATGTCCACAGTAGAGGCAGCTCATACCACAATAGGGGCGGCTCAAAACAAAAACCGCCCCTAATCAAAAAGGGAGGCGCTCCCATAGTGCCCTTTCTACTTACTGTAGACATCGGATTTTGGTACTAAACAGCAATATCTTAATAGATTGCACCATCTACAAACGTGCGGCAAACAGAAGTAAGCAAACAGATAGTAAAATGTTTAAAGGTGAATTTTTTAAAGCAATAAGGAATGTAGAAATATATGACAACCTCTAGAGAAGAAGAACGCAGTAGCCAGCGGTTGTGATAGTGCTCAATGTATATGTGTGTATATATACACACTGATATTTGTATGGTAGTTGGATCTTCTTGGTGCCAACAATATAATCAGTTTGTTCACCTCTAATTAGAAAACACCACTGTACCATTGTTTTGCTGCAAGTAACAAATTAAAGTTGTCATCATGTATGTATAACGTGTACGTACATGATGATACTAGCATGGATTGAGACCACTGAATGCCCATACTTTACACAGGCTGTGACTATATTCGCACAGATAGTTTTGTGGTAGCAGGTTGGATTTTCTTGGTGACAACAATATAAACATTGTATCCACCTCTAATTAGGAAACACCATGATACTGTTGTTTTGTTGCAAATAACACAAATTGTCAACCATAACAATGCATTCAGCCTGGTCGAATTGTCGTTAGTACGTACATGATGATGCTAGCATCGATAGAGACATACCATTTACACGACAATAACAAGCACGTTGAACTAGCATGCATATATAAGCGTAAATAATGTTTAATCACTGAAAAGTAAATCCATCCTAGCTCAAAAAAAAATGTTTCGTGCACCAAAAAACATACTATTACAGTATTACTAATTAGAAGCTCCAAATTTAACTCTCACTTTGTGTCTGTGAAAAAAGAATCTACAAGTTCACTGCTACGAAAAATCTTTTTACGAGGTGTTTTAGAATCGTTTTCGGAGGCGGCAGCACTGACAACTGCCTTAGTCGATGCCTGACTAATCGAGACAGTCCCTTTTATTAACCAAGGCGGTTAAACCTGCATCGCAAAAATCCATTAATGTAGATGGTTATTATAAAGAAGCCTGCCTCTAGAAATGCTTCTATTTTCAGAAACCGGCAACTTGTAAGGCCTGCCTCCGTTAACGTGTGGCTGAGGCCCAGCCAATGCTCAAAACTACCCCTCCTGTTGGGCTCATATAAATAGCAGAGTTAGGGATTCCTACTCTTGGCCCTTTCTCTCTCTTCCAGAGTGGTCTCCCCATCTACCTCTCTCCCCGGCCGCCTCGTGACGTACCTCCCTCTCCTGCCCTACCTCTGCTCTCGGCGTCCCTCCCTTTCCTCCTCGATCTCTCTCGAACGGAGATTGTGGACCAACGGTGATTGCTACGGGTCCTAGTGGTCCTAGGGCCACGTGCCCCTCGGTGAAGTGGACCGGTGGCAGCTGCAGTAGTGTGACGAGGTGGAATGGCGGCAATTGCGACAATGCCTCCTCCTATATATGGCGGGTACAGACAAGGGTGGCATGATCGTCTATCATAGATCCGGTGGATGGGCGCGGAGGCAGCTCAATCCAATGAGGAGGAGCCCTCAGGCACCAGATCTAGCGTCCTCCTAAAGGTTTGCATGAAGGCCGTGATGGTGCTACCACCTCCATGCTGCTGCCACGCACATCGTTAGCAATCCACCAGCAGCAGATCCTCTCGCCATGTAGATTCGGCGGTGAGGTGCACTCACTACTACATAATTTTTTGCGTGACACCCCCAATCTCTTCCATGGCGTACACTTTGTCAACCACGGTTGATGACCTGATTAACCATGGCGGGCGTTTTTCATTTACCGTGGCGAGCACTTTTGTCCGCCACAGAAAATCAATTTTCCGTGGTCGGCAGGTTAAAAGGCCTGTCACACAGAAGGTCGGCCTGATTACAGGCCCAGATAACGCAATATGCCACTCCCACTATATAACGAGTGAAACCCTAGAGTCCCAATATCTTCTCTCTTGTCCTCACTCACGAGTGCCCGGCCCCTCCCTCCTCCACTTCATGAGACCGAGATCGACGCGAGACCGAGACCGCCGCAACCTCTCTTCTTCCTCTCCCGGCGGCCCTCCGTCCTTCCTCCACGCGCCCGATGCTCGTCCCCGGCGCGCACATCCTCCTACAACGAGATCCGCGCGGTGGTGCCCCTAGCAGCGGCATCCCGCGCGGGAGATGGCGCGTTCGCGATGTGTCCTCCCTCAGTAGCGGGCTCCAACGATGGCAACATGGTGCCGGGGAGATCGTCGCTCACGCCAAACCGGGCGATGGAGCTACACCGCGCCCGAGGCGATGGAGATGCACCGCACCTCGGAGGCGCATCCGGCGACTCAAAGGCGCTACGGACCGGGGGCCACGGTGGATCCATGGAGGGGGATCGAGGCTCTTCATGCGGCGCAAGGCGGCGGATACAGATGGTATGACCCTCTTCCTCGATCTCCTCTTGTAGATCCATGGCGAATCCATTGCTCACCATCCCTCTCTTGCCCTCATAGCTCGATCCATGGTGGATTTGGCGGCGATGGGCTCGATTGGTGGCGGACCCGGCGTGGATCCTCAAGCTACGGCAGTGGCACCAAGATCCGGCCACCGAGCGGCGACTACGGCCACCGGAGGCATTGGCATTAGTGGGCTCGGTGGGCTTTTCGCACCGGCGGGCTCGGTGGCCTACCGGGCTTTTTTTGTTTCCTACCTTGATTAACCGTGTCGGGCATTTGCTGCGCGCCTCGGTTATTGTACTCCCTCCGTTCTAGAAAACATGCAATTCTCGCTTCCCAAGAAGTCATTGTTTTCAAACTGCCGGCAATTCTATATTAAAATATATTAATATTTATATGAAATAATTAGTATCATTAGAAATATCTTTAAATCTAGGTTTTTAATAAATTTTTAGAGATATAAATGTTGCACGTATTTTCTACAAATTTGATCAAAGTTGAGAAAGTTTAACCGCGCGCTTCTCATAGTTGCAAGCTTTTTGTAATGGAGGCAGTATGATTTTCCGTGACCACCTTTCAATGACGGGCGTAGATGCCCACCACACAAAATATATTTTGCCCGCCACATCGCAAGTGGTGGAAACGCAAATGGAAAGGGTTGACATTGTGTGCTTTCTGCACTGAGAATGAAAGTGGTGGTCTGGTGGGCAGCATCTGTTCATTGAATGCATCACTGCCAAAGGTGTATGTGCGGAGTTTGTTAGCATTCTCTTTGGGTTTTGACTTTAGACCCACTAACATGGATTAGTACTGGATTTCGATTCTTGAAATTCTCCCTCAGGCTCTTTGGGTTTTGACGATCGCAGTATTCTTGTTGTGTGTCTAGGCACGGTGTGCTGACACTACTACAATAGGCTACTTGTAGGGGCGGCTCGGGGATGGCCTGTAGGGGCGGTTTTCATAACCGCCCCTAACTCTCCGTTCCTACTGTGGAAGCATTATAGGGGCGGTTCCCCGAGCCGCCCTTACTAAAAAGCACCAGGGGCGGTTGCATCTAAAACCGCCCCTATAGATGATTTGGAAAAAAATTAAAAAAAAAAAAAAGAAAGCCCATCTGAAACCCTAACGGGTCGGCACTGGGCCAAGCCACCGGGTGGCGGATTTTGGTTCGGCGGTGGCCGTGCTCCCGTGACGCGTCGCCGTGCTGCCCGTGCCTCGCGCCAGCGCCATCTGGGCGGCGGGCGGGCTTCCTGCTCCACGCCGCGCCGCCGCGCGTCGGGCCGACGTGGTTGCCGCGCCCGGCCGGCCGCCGAGCGCCAGCGCCGCCTCGCCATGTCCATGCGAAGGGATAGATGCGGTGCCGGCCCCGGTCGCCCTGCGCTGCTCCGCCGCCGGCTACCGCCCCCGAGGAAGAAGATGCTCCGCCGCCGGCTACCGCCCTTAGGCAAGAAGATGCTCCGCCGCCGGGGAAGAAGATGCTCCGCCGCCGACCATGCCCGGTGGCCCACCGCTGCTGCAGGCCGAAGCGCCGACTTACAGCCGCCTTGGGGCGCCGGAGATGGGCGCCGCTGCGCGCCACCGCCCCGCGGCCACGCCGCGACACGCCGCCGGGAGGTGTCTTGCGCCGACTCGTCGGCGAGCTGAGAGAGAAGGGACGGGGAGGGAGAAGGACGCCCGGGGAGAGAAGGGACGGAGATATGTGTCTCCGTGATATTTTCAAAACCAACTAGGGCCCGCCTGTCATACTCAATCAAGAAGCACAAAAAAATCGATGGCATGTATGACTCCACGTGGCGTCGGATCCATCCATCGGCAGTCCACGCCAACGATCCGGGCATTGTGTGTGTGTGGATGATGGCTCTGCACAATGCAATAAGTGCGCTGACGCTTTGCACAACAGGATGGGCGGTGTGGATCCGATCCTTGTGGCCTATTGTGTGACATCTAGTTATGTGAGCAATAAAATCGCACCACGTGGCGGTGGTTTTAGAAAACCGTGGGTTGTTTCAGAAAAACCGTGGGTTGTGCCGGTGGTTTTGGACCGGGAGCGGGCCCGCCTGCAACCTGCTCTACCTACGATGGTACACATTAGGAGCGGGTGAATATCGGGCCGCCCCCCCAATAATAGTAGGGGCGGCTTGTAACACTAGCCGTCCCTTACCGTGCCTTCCCGGTAGGGGCGGTTGGTCTCCAGCCGGACTTCGGCGGCCACCGTGGGGCGCCTAAAAAGTGAACCGCCCCTAATCAAAATCGGTGTCGTTCCCATAGTAGGTTATTGTAGTAGTGTGAGCTATTTGGCGTACGAGAAATGATGATACTAGGCAGGCTTACTTAAGGAGGACCAGAAGGAACAAGTCTAAGATCGTGAAGACGGAGTCCTCTTCTTCCACAGCCAAAACCTGCAGTCATGCACTTGTGAGAAGAACCAGCTGGTGCCGTCCGTCGGAGAAAGTGCATCAAATCCGTCGAGGTTTTTGCATGTCTAAAAGTGCATCAAAGCTGGCGTCATGTTTGGATCATCAGTTTTCATTTTTTTTCTGGTCGTGTTATCGCTTCACTATATCTGTACTTGCTGCTCGTTAAGCCGCCAGATGCTCCCTGGGTGTTCATTTGCATGGCGATTTCATGTGTTCCTTTCGTGTTGAGCAGTGGGCTCCAAACTATGAACCTCTGCAATTTCGTTGCCCTGGTAATGAAATTCGGTTTCGCGGTGAAAAAAAAAACTCAAATGCTAAAACAACACGTTAGAGATGGAGTACGTCATAATCGCATAACCCTTGGCTTTCACTCCCACTATGAAATTTGTGCAAGTCAAACAAGCTCTATTCTAACCAACTTTGTCGTGGACAGTATTAACATTTATTTCCCAACTAGATATACTATGACAGTGGCCAAAAACAACCAACGATTCTTATCCGAGGCATCCTTACCGTAGCAATGCACATACATTTTCTGGTATATTTTATTCATCTACATCAACATTACTTCACGACCATACATAAGCACACTGCGTAGGAATTACGGTGGCATGAGCACAAAGTACATTCTCTAGCTATCTCCAAGATAATGTCATCTAGCGTGCATCCCACTTTCAAAATGTAACAGAAGTCCTGCAAGAGTTTCATTACTGAACCAAGAAATAGGGCCCCTCTACCCCAATCGACTGAGAGCAACTGGATCTTAATCCAGCGTCAGGAATCACAGATTAAAAAAAGCATGGAAAAGAAAATCCAAATCTTGGTGCATCTGACAGCTATATCATTGATAGAGAGCAATATAAGTGTTCCTGAGTCTACTGGGAAATAGCAATGCTGAAAAGAAATATTAATGTCTCAACAGAACGAACTGGAAATTGTTCAGCTTAGTTGTACCAAGAAATTAAACAAACGGGCTGCAAAGGGCCCACTATTACAAAAAAGATTTGGAGAAATGACATAATAAAAGGCCTGTACGAACATCACGAGCAAACACCACCACTTTATTCGCCACCCGACCAGTTTGCATCATAGGCCCTAGGTGACACAGCCACGAGACGATAGGCTGCACAAAAATGACAACACACTATCAGTTATTATATTATACGACACATTCATTGGTTAGACATGGAATTTCTGATTACTTGGATGCATTTCATTTGACCTCATTTCTTCTCAACCTAGAGGTACGCCAAAACTTCCGATTTGTATCGGAGTAGACATAATATTTGCACATGGCTCACGGCCCAGGCTTCAAACTTTCAAGACAGCCTCGGAATTCAGTGAAAAGGGTGGCCGGAATGCTAGTTTCCTCACTGTCACTAGGGAGAAAAGAAGATGGCAGCATTGCCATAAATCCTCAAATCCGTCACAGGCTCAGGAAAAGTAAAAACAATCACCAATTGGTGGCCCTTAGTAGGTCCTAGTTTGAATGTCCATGTGTGTTCGGTTGGGTTCATGTGGAATTTAAATTGCAGGCAAACCCACAAGGCACTTAGACTTAGAATTTCAATTGATCTTTAATTCTAGCCCTAAACCTTTATTATTCAGCCCCCTTCATCCTAAACCTGGATCCGCCACTGAAACCAGGAAATAGAGTATAGAAGAGGTAAACTGGATTGGAAGATGAGAACAATGCACAAAGAACGTTTAATAACAACAGTTCATACTTAAGAATAATATAGGCACCAATGCACAATGGAAACTGTTTCCATAAGCAATTATTCAGGTACAGATTTCATAGGCACCAATGCACAATGGAAACGTACTTCAAGTACAACTAGTCACACTATGATCCTAATGGGATAATAACAACAGTTCATACTTAAGAATAATATAGATTTTGAATAATGGATGTAACTGTAAAGGGTGTTGTTGTGTGCTGTACTTTATGTCTTGATGAATAATTACAGCTTAGTATATATTGGATCAAGGTTCCATTTTTTTTTTTGGAGTATGAAGCATAATGAATGTTAATAGTTAACTTACAACCTTCTGGCCTTGGCAGCTTCTTGAAGGTGATTTGCTCTTTAAGTATGCCATTTCTATTCAAGATCTTCACAATTTGCCTGACCTTATCCTTGACCCTTAGTTTCTCTTCACATTCTATGCTGACTACCTTAAGATGTGCACATGAAAATGATTGCTCTATTCGAACATGTTTTCTTTCTCCTCGGCCTGCACATAAGAAATTCTAGAGGACAAAACATACAAGTAAGATAAATAGAGTACACATGACACATTCATTACTACAATGATAACAACATATATCCACAAAATCTACCTTGTCACTACGAAGCTGAAGTGTAAGCTTTTCAAGAATTGGTGTGTGCTGAAGAATGCGAACCAGTGCATGCATGTCAACATGCCTGCACCACATGTCAAGTGAAAAGAGTCTTCAATCTTCCAAATATGGGGCAACATTCCAAATCCCTTTTGTAGATATACTACACAAGTAGCAAAAATATCAGAAACTCGAATTTCCAAGCTTATAAAATGAAATAACTGAGGCAAGTGGAAACTTTGGTTGATATTTTAGACTCACAAATAAATAAAAGAATGACAGAACTACACCTTAGACGTAAAATTGTCATTTTGATTAGACAGGATCCTTTTATATAATGAAATTGTATGATTCAATCATGCACTTTAACAAACTAAAGTTCAAGGATAGCAAAAGCAATCAATAGTGTACAAGAGCTTGATTGGCCATACGTGCAATAGCTAATGTCTAATTTTTACTTAAGCAGATACAATGAGAAGTGCTCTTCCTAAGCTTTTCTGCATGTGAACTAGTGATATATTGACCATATATACTGGCAGGTGCTATCAACTCCGAAAAGAAACTGACAAGGACCACTCGGTCTAAGAACTGCAGATTGCATGGTGTACACTAGTTGATATTAACAATAATCTATCACAATCATCAGAAAGAAACAATGGAAAGTATGTCAGCCAAGTAATGACACTGACATGCAGCACCAATGTGTGATAATGAAAAAAAGCAAGTTGTTTATGTTTGTGCAGGTAAAACTATAGTAAACGGCAGTTAGAGTAGATACGGAGTACAGTACAAGTGGAAGCAAGAAGAATACCACTTCAGGTTCATCCTTCCACTCCAAATTTATAGTATTAGACAGAACATTCACAAGTACGCTCTGATAACTCCCAACAGGATAACCATGACAACCTTCACAGTTTTCAGCACTACAACCCCCACACTTATCCTTGCACTCAGAAAGGTCAATGGAAGCGGTTTCCAACAATGGCATGCTCTCAAGCAAAGGAGTCTTGCCTCCACACTCCACAAGGCGTAGCGAAACAACACCAGGTGCCGAGATACTGACACGGTGTTGCAAGGGGAAGTTGCATTCAGTGAAGTACAGACGCTTCAGCGAAGGAAACGACATGCTGCGCACCCAAAGGCCACACTCCTTCATCTTCAACTCCTCTAACATTGGACAGCTTGAGAAATCCACAGAGTCATCGCCATCGCCCAAAAATACATTCTGAACATCCAAGAACCTCAGGTGCTGGGAGACAAGAGGCACAACAAGCTCTGATTCGTCGCCAATATGATCGCCAACGACTTTGAGCACCTGAACCTCGCACGCCAGCGCGTACTGGATCCACGAGTTGAAGTACAGGTTCGGCTCCGGCTCCTCGGGCTCACCACCGTAATCGTCCCAGGTCAGGTACGCCTCGACCTCGCAGCTGACGAGCGGCAACTCGCCGCGGACGGCGATGAGACGGTTCACGAACCTGTCGAAGTCCTGGGCGGTCGCGAACCGCGTCTTGGGCCCGACGAGGCGCAGCGCGGACATGCCCTTCCAGAGGTGCCGCCACCGGCGCGCGAGCACGGACGTCTGCACGGCCTCGTCCGTCGGAAGCAGGGAGAGCACGTGCTGGAGGAGCGCGTCGGGGAGATCGCTGATGCGGTCATCGCCGCTCGCTCCCGCCGCCTTCTTGCTCATTCCGTCGAACATGTCGCCGGCGCACAGAGCTTCTGCGGGATGATCGAGGCGGGAAATGAGCAGGGGATGTGACGTGAGTGGACATGTGTGAGATCTAGCCTAGGATTACCTCGCCTCGACGGAATAGTTGGGTGCTGCTTGCTTCGGCTGCCGGCAGGCGAAGCTAGGCGGCGGCGGCAAGACGACCCCAGTCGGCGAGATGTCTTTGGGGAGCTGAAGAGACTTTCTTTTATATGCAGAAGAGGGAGGTGAAGAGCCTCTTTCTTTTATTTATATGCAGAAGAAGAGGGAGGTGAAGAGCCTTGGCAGCTTAACCACGGTCGTCCATTTCCCAATGAAATTTAATAGCTTGGGTCTTTAGTTGAAGGTCGACCGCTTTTTTTTAAAAAAAATAGCTTGGTTGTTGAGGTCGAGACTTTGGGGGTGTTTGGATCCATGCAAACTGTGGAAGGCGCTAGCAGTATTTTTTCCCTAGTTAGGCTCAGTTGAGAAAGTGGTGGGGGCTTAATAAAGCTATTAATGAACCAAACGCACGTGTCGGATCCGTGCTGCCTTACTCATGGCGTATGACGGTGGTAACCAAACAACCCCTTTTTAGTCTTATTCTTTGCCAACACCTAAATGTCCAAATAGATCAAGACTTAGTAACCATCTTGGTGGAGTCAATCGTGAGGGTGTCCGCAACGGCAGATAGAAATCGCTAGGTTTGAAACAATAAAAAAAAGGGAAAGGTTCAAATATTGTAGTGAAATTGTAAAAAAAGTCACGCACTCAAGAAATCTAGGAAGCCGTGTGAGCTAAGGCTTGAGTGGTTGCTAGCGCGGGAACCTAACTCCTAATGATTGGCTTGAGTGGTCGCTAGCGCGGTAACCTCCAAGGATGAAGTGCCTCTAGATGCAATCAACAATGCAATACACTTCTATCACTCTCAATCTCACCAAAGATTTGATGTTTGGATTAAGAGATGAGTGGAGTGGAGTATCTCAAGCTCACAAGCAAGTAGGAGTGTTGAAATATGCAAGAGAGAGACAAATGAATCGGCCAACCATCTATTTATAGACCACAAGTCCAAATAGAGCCGTTGGTTCAAAGCGCCTGGAAGGCGCTTCTTTGTTGCATTTCTTAAAAAAGCGCAATCACTAGAAACAGGTTTAGAACCCATCTCTAATAACGGGCGCCCGAGAAATGCGCCGTTGACATTCTAAGTGAAACCACCGTGTCGGTGATAACACTAGGCACATCAACGGTGATAGATCTTGCCTAAGAAGATATTCATCCGCAAGCGCACGGATCTATCATTGTAGCATTTCACCCGGAAGTATTCAGGGTATCGTTATTTATATTTTCCCAAAGGAAGGCATGGTGGAAAAGGATCTAATAGAGACATGAACAAGATAACATGACTGCGTAATGGACCAATGCTCATAACAGGGATATAAGGGAACAGTAAAGGGATAACTTGACACACTCACTCAAGCCAAACTCAAGGATAAAGATAAATAAGGAATAAAGAAAGTCCTAAGTGGAGCATACAGATTCTAGTCATGGCTGTGCATAGAACCAGTTGATAGTCAGGCAACACGCATGAGCAGGAGGTCGGAGCTGAGAATGAAATGGACAGGGAGACCTCCCGGAGCATCCGCCCTAATGGAAGGCATTTACGAACTCCTACAGCACACACGAACGTGGGGGGATTTCAAGGGACGGTCAAGGCTTGTCACGACCAAGCCGCCTACCCCCTCAACCGTGGCATGCACTCATATTCGAAGGATACCTGGCATCCGGACACCACGTCCGCATACTAGGACACTACTCATGTCCCCATGGCCCCCACCCTACGGAATGGACGGAATAGGACACGAGCAAGCCCCGAAGGACACAACGAACCGCCATACAGCACAATCCCGACACTACCCAATTATATTGCATGAATGGTTTAAGCATAAAGTTCTATATGACGATATCACAACATAGAAACTATAGACTAGTTCATGTGTCATGATCATGTCAAGAACAACATGTTAGATCATAGGATAAATCACGAGGTATAGAAATAACATGAAGACTCTAATCCTAATGCACAACCAAGATAAGATAAGAGCAAGGCTTTAGAAGAATACCATAGAAAGATTTATTCCCGGAATCCATCTTCCAAGGAGCCAAGCCCTCCTTGGTAGCTTTGCCTAGCTCCACATCCTAAACTACTAATCCTACTAAGAAGAGGAAGAAGAAGAAGTAGAAGAAGAAGAAGAAGAAAGGGAGAAGAAGAAGAAGAAGAAGAAGAAGAAAAAGGGAGAAGAAGAAGAAGAAGAAGAAGAAGAAGAAGAAGAAGAGAGGCTACATTGTGAGGTGTGTGTTACAAGTGAGGGAGTGCCCATCTATTTATAGGACCTTCACCATGGGATCCTATCTTGGCTAAGCCATTTGGTACTAATCCCGCGCCGTCCTGCGGGCAAGCAAACACCGCCTCCGGACTTTTCGGTCGAGATGGGCCACCGGGGCGAAGATGGGTCGTTTTTGGCCTCCGCGAGGGTGCGGGCGCACCCTAAGGTGCGCGCGCACCAATATGGTCACCGTTTGGGCTGAAACTTTGCATGAGCACGTGGGCCTCGGAGTTAGCTTCGTTTCGAGTATTCGTTCGCTGAAATCCGATTTCGTATGAGAAAATTATGCCCAAAATATTGAACCCATGTCCTGCGGCCCGTTTATCATTTCATGTTGGATTCGGCCCTCGACCTCTTGGGCTTGTGTTTGGATATTGATATTTTATGGGCTTTTCTCCTCTCTTCTCCTTGCTTTGCTTATGTCCATTTAGGGCCTTGTTATCTTTCCTTTGCTTTTGGCCCAATTCTGCGTGTTTGGTCAATTTCTCCCTTGGGCTTTATGTTCTTCGGGAATGCGCTTTCAGGGGAGGCGCCTTTTTGGTACATTTTCCACTTGTTTCTTATATAAATCTGTACACAATAATTTTTGGACACTACAAGTGGAAATATGTCAATAATAAATGTATATGTGTGTAGTAAGGTATAGTTTCACCCCTTTATCGGTAGAATGTTGACGTTAAAAATATGTTGTTGGTAACCGTCAACAAACTCCCCCAAGCTTACCCTTTGCACGTCCTCGAGCAAAGATAAGTACTTGGTTGTTGATCAGAAGTTGCTACTATGCCGATTATGTTTCACAAGTGCCAGGGTTATAATAAGATTTTCTACTAGAGTTTGAATAAAATGGCATGCCTTTGCTCACCATTTATTACCTTTCATCGTAGCGGGGCTTTTTAGCTTTTCTCAAAGCCTTGGGCGGTTGCCGATATAGAACGGTTATAACGTAAATACTTTTCATTCATCCTTTTGATCAACTTTCTTATCCGGGGTTTATTTATTTAAGTTCTATTTTTTTTTTTTTATTTTTTTCGAGAAAGTATGGGCTTTATTGCTATATATATATATATATATATATATATATATATATATATATATATATATATATATATATATATATATATATATATATATATATATATATATATATATATATATATATATATATATATATATTTTAGAGAGGTGGGCTCTCCCTCTTTTGACTTTTTTTTTTTTTTTTTTCTTTTTTTTCTTTTTTTTTTTTTTTTTTTTTTTGGAGATGTGGGCTCTACTCGCCCTCGGACACATGTCCATTTTTCATATCTTTTTTCTTTTTTTTTAGCATAGCCCATATCATTTCTCTTTTCTTTCAAATTAGATTCCCGGATGTCAAGTTTCTCTTTTGGATGAAATCATAGCAAATCTATTTGTACCATATCATACTTGGCAACAACTTAGACTAGATAGAGCCTATGCAACCCACATGAATCGGTTTTTTTTTTTTTTTTTTTTTGGATGAGTTTTTAGACTTAGCCACTAAAACCCAAACTTTAGAGAAATTCGAATTATAAACTAGGCACGTGCAAAACATAAAAACAGAGCAACTATTCATCATTTCAACAGGTAGAACTAAACATTTCTACAACACATATATATGGAGTGGAATAAATCTCCTCTCTCTCTTTCTTCTTCCCCTCTTTTTTTTTTTTTTTTATTCTCATACCTCATCATTCATATAAGATAAGAAAATAACCGAATGGAATGTGAGATACGAGTTACCTTTGTGGGAGTCCTCCCCAAGCTAGCGTCGACTTACCTTCGGTTTATGAATATTGCTAGCCTCACGTGTGCACGTCATGATTTGATCTTGATTAACGTCTTACGTTTAGCGTGCGGAAGACTCCCCCAAGCTTGTCTTGTGATGAACTTGGAAGAACGGGACAACCATTGTTGGGGTTTCAAAGGTTTTATTTATTCATTTTCATTTTTTTTTTTTTTTGGTTCACGACAAGATCTGTTCTCCATTGTCATCTCTAGGACACCCTCTTGAATTTGATAATTTCTTCGGGGGGTTAGTCCATATGGTCGACCAAAATTTACACTAGTAGTTTTGTTTCAATAATCAAACTCGACTCCATGTCTAATCGATTAAGGTAGACTTTTTGACCTAAGCGCCATGCTCAATTCAAAAAGTCTATGGAAGTAGGATCATCGGCTAAATGATCACAACTTCCAAACCCGCAACATACTGAGGCATAGAAAATGGAAGCATGAATTGAAACAAGATTCATCCAATGGAGATAAAGGCATTGTAAAAGGCTTAACAAAAATGATTATGTATTTTTTTTTTTATATATATATATACTAAAAATTTATTCAGAAAATATATTTTATTTAGGAAAATATTTTTCTTAGTTTTTTTTTTCATAGAAGAATTTATTTTATTTATAAAGATTTTTATTTTAGTTTTTTTTTTTTAAACTATTTACTTATAGATTTTTGTGTAGTAAATATTTTTGTTTATTTTGATAATAAAATATTTTTATAAAACACTTTTTTTTTTTTTTTTGGCATGGTAACGAAAAAGGATGAGAGTGAAAGGTTCACATTACCATGTTTTTGGTCCTCCCCCAAGCTAGCTCAAAGCCCATTGGATCGGGGTTTTACCCCCGTGCGGTTGGCTTTTCCTGCATGGTTAGTATATGGTAGATTCGCGAGTGGACTTACCATCCTTTGCGATTACCAAATTTTAAAACATATGCAGGAAGGAGCAAAAAGAGCAGCTTGTGTTGTTGTTGTTGTTTGTTTGTTTTTTTTTTTTTTTTTTTGATTGAAAGTTTTATTTTTTTAGGGAGGACAGAAAAAACTTCACCAAACTTTTCACACTCAAACAAGGCTAAGATAAAAATGCAATGCAGGTCTAGCCTTGACTTATCTCCATCATGAAATAATTTAATTTTTTTTATGGAGATAAGTATGAGTAAAAAGAATTGGTGAATTATTACCTTTGCATACCGAGTGTGTGTGTGTACCAACCGCACATGAAGGCAAGTATACGTTGAAGTTTTTCGCGGTGGTAGCTTGATGATCTATCTCGGGGCGGGCCACAAGGCTTAGGTGATACACACATGTAGTGTATATGGACCATGGGCCTTAGTGGTCACAAAGGTGTAAATGAGGATGTTCCTCCTTTTCTTTACTCTTTTTACCCTTTTTTTTTTTTTTTTTTTTTTTCTCTCTTTTTTTTTTTTTTTTTATATATATAGGACCTTTTGCGTGCACTGAGTTTACTTGACCGGCGGCTTGAGGATAGAGTTCAGAATTGCTGCTGCGTCGGTGGCATGATGATCTTAGTTTGGTTATGACTTCTCGGCCGGGCGGGGAGGGAGGCATACCAAACTCACTTTCGGGTGGGCGACAAGGCTTACACAAAAAGAATGTGCATGATTCATAAGCCTTGGCGCTGCGACAAAGTCCTTGGGAGAGAAGGATCCCTTCTTGCTTATATGGAAGCAATCTTTGGGCGGAGTCGGTGCCTTCATCATTTTTTTTTTTTTTGGCCATGTGGGCCCAACCTGCTCCTCTCTCCTCTTATTATATTTTTTTTTTTCTCTCTTTTTTTTATATATATCTTTTTTTTTTCAACTCCTTTTTTTTCTTTTTCTTTTTTATAGTAAGGGGAGGCTAATCTCTTATTCTTCTCTCTTGTTTTTTTTTTTTTTTTTTTTCACTTCTTTTTTTTTATAATCCCCTTGTGCGTGGAACTTGATATTCTCGCCATCTTCCCTCACACGCTTGGACTTTCGTGAAAAAGTCAAGTGTGCAAAAGTCGTGGTCTCCTTTTTTTTGAGTGCGTTCCTTCGCTCAAGAGTATCAAAGTTTTCTTAATGATCTAGCCCCCATGTTTTCAAGCGTCGCATGCCCCTTTGTTCTTCTTAGTCTTCACCTGAAATGGTTAGCGACAAGAATACCCGAAGGTGCATACTAACTTGATAAACATGTCCTTGCTTTTTTTATTTATAAGATTTTTTTTATAAAAGATATTTTTTTATAAGAGTTTTTTTTATATATATATAAAATTTTTTTTTTTTTTAGATAAGCCTGTTATGAACAAAGGTCACTACACATGCATATTATCACGACAAACATGTTCTAAAAGATGCCTTATAAAAAACCAATGCCTTCCCAAGAACGGCGCCGCCTAAATGCTTGTTGCATTTCTTAAAGCGCCAATCACTAGAAACAGGTTTAGAACCCATCTCTAATAATGGCGCCCGAAATGCGCCGTGACATTCCTAAGTGAAACCACCGTGTCGGTGATAACACTAGGCACATCAACGGTGATAGATCTTGCCTAAGAAGATATTCATCCGCAAGCGCACGGATCTATCATTGTAGCATTTCACCCGGGAAGTATTCGGGGTATCGTTATTTATATTTTCCCAAAGGAAGGCATGGTGGAAAAGGATCTAATAGAGACATGAACAAGATAACATGATCTGCGTAATGGACCAATGCTCATAACAGGGGATATAAGGGAACAAGAAAGGGATAACTTGACACACTCACTCAAGCCAAACTCAAGGATAAAGATAAATAAGGAATAAAGAAAGTCCTAAGTGGAGCATCTGATTCTAGTCATGGTTGTGCATAGAACCGGTTGATAGTCGGGCAACACGCATGAGCGAGGAGGTCGGAGCTGAGAATGAAATGGACGGGGGAGACCTCCCGGAGCATCCGCCCTAATGGAAGGCATTTACGAACTCCTACACAACACACGAACGTGGGGGGGATTTCAAAGGGACGGTCAAGGCTTGTCACGACCAAGCCGCCTACCCCCCTCAACCGTGGCATGCATTCATATTCGAAGGATACCTGGCATCCGGACACCACGTCCGCATACTAGGACACTAATCATGTCCTCCATGGCCCCCACCCTACGGATGGACGGAATAGGACACGAGCAAGCCCCGAAGGACACAACGAACCGCCATACAGCACAATCCCGACACTACCCAATTATATTGCATGAATGGTTTAAGCATAAAGTTCTATATGACGATATCACAACATAGAAACTATAGACTAGTTCATGTGTCATGATCGTGTCAAGAACAACATGTTAGATCATAGGATAAATCACGAGGTATAGAAATAACATGAAGACTCTAATCCTAATGCACAACCAAGATAAGATAAGAGCAAGGCTTTGGAAGAATACCATAGAAAGATTCATTCCCGAATCCATCTTCCAAGGAGCCAAGCCCTCCTTGGTAGCTTTGCCTAGCTCCACATCCTAAACTACTAATCCTACTAAGAAGAGGAAGAAGAAGAAGTAGAAGAAGAAGAAGAAGAAGAAAGGGAGAAGAATAAGAAGAAGAAGAAGAAGAAGAGAGGCTACATTGTGAGGTGTGTGTTACAAGTGAGGGAGTGCCCATCTATTTATAGGACCTTCACCATGGGATCCTATCTTGGCTAAGCCATTTGGTACTAATCCCGCGCCATCTTACGGGCAAGCAAACACCGCCTCCGGACTTTTCAGTCGAGATGGGCCACCGGGGCCGAAGATGGGCCGTTTTGGCCTCCGCGAGGGTGTGGGCGCACCCTAAGGTGCGCGCGCACCAATATGGTCACCGTTTGGGCTGAAACTTTGCATGAGCACGTGGGCCTCGGAGTTAGCTTCGTTTCGAGTATTCGTTCGCTGAAATCCGATTTCAGATGAGAAAGTTATGCCCAAAATATTGAACCCATGTCCTGCGGCCCGTTTATCATTTCATGTTGGATTCGCCCCTCGACCTCTTGGGCTTGTGTTTGGATATTGATATTTTATGGGCTTTTCTCCTCTCTTCTCCTTGCTTTGCTTATGTCTATTTAGGGCCTTGTTATCTTTCCTTTGCTTTTGGCCCAATTTGCAAGGTGTTTGGTCAATTTCTCCCTTGGGCTTTATGTTCTTCGGGAATGCGCTTTCGTGGGGGCGCCTTTTGGTACATTTTCCACTTGTTTCTTATATAAATCTGTACAATAATAATTTGGACACTACAAGTGGAAATATGTCAATAATAAATGTATATGTGTGTAGTAAGGTATAGTTTCACCGCCTTATTGGTAGAATGTTGACGTTAAAAATATGTTGTTGGTGACCGTCAACACCGTGCTTGACGCGCCAGGTGCCCACGCTGGGCGCGCCAGGCGCCGACCAAACCACATGCCGGCGCCCAGCGTCGGGCGCGCGCCGAACACCGGCAAAACCACAGCGCTCGTGCTGTGCCGAACGTGCCGGCGCCACATCCGCCGGGGGCCTCGACACCCTCCCTCGGACTCAAGCGTCACGACACGCGCCGGGGCGCACCAGGCGCGCGTCGGGCGCCATTGAGAATCCCAGCGAAGTCGACCACTTGTATGATGCCACGGACCCAGCGTTGATTCGACAGCGTCGGCGTGACCCGCCCGGGCCGCGGCAGCGCGTCGATTTGAACTCGGCAAAGATTGGCTGGGCCCAGCGCCGGCGCCAGCGGCCCGGCGTGCTGGCGCAACTGTTGTTAACTTCCATTCAACGTCGCGTCAACGTCTTTCCTTCTTTCTTTGTTTCACCTCTTGTCTCAAGTTGCCAACACGTCGAAATGCGTTCCGAGAGCACGTGTGTTAGCATATCGCGATCGATATCACAAGAGCGAAGTTAGTGCGCTAGATTCTAAATGCATATGCAAAGTTACCATGAACCTAGAGGCACTTTCTCTTTGGATTAGCCGTGGCATTCTCTCTTGGTAGTCGGCCATCTATCCTAAATGTGATCACACTCTCTATAGTGTCTTGATCACTGAAAGAAAACCCTATCAAGTTATACCTTTGCCTTGATCTCCGGGTTCTTTCCAAACCGACATCCGAGCTTGACGATCCATCATGTCCATCATGTTCATGATCATCGTGCTCCACATCCTCCATGCAATCCTATCTCTTAAGTCACACTTAGAGCAAAGGATTAGCATAACAAGGTGTCATCAATTTCCAAAACCAAACATGACATTTCAACCACCACCTGACGTCACCCACGCGTGCCCCAGTCCTCACGGTAGCCGTTTGGTCGTCCCCCGGCGGTGCTCCAAATCCAGGCATCGCCCACCCTAGATCTGGTCGTGGATACCCTTCTCGTCGTGGTATGGCATGAGTAGCAGAGGCGGACAACATATCTCCCGTCCTAACACATCACGTCTCCTTCCCATCGTGGTATGGAATCTAAGAAGGTAACGTTGCTCCCAAAGTGTCTCCCGGCCATTTCCCGAACAATGTGGCCCTCGTGGCGCAGCGGCGCTGCCCCGACACGAGCTTCATGGCTCAGTGGCCTACCCGGCGGGCGACCTTCTTGGTGCGTGCTCCTCCAAGCGTGGAGGCTCCCTGGTGGGGCATGCTCCTCTCGGTGCTGCGCCTCCCCTGCCCAGTGGCGTGGAGGCCCTCCCTGGCAGCGTGGCAACCTGGGTCGGCCTCCTCATGCGCATCTATGGCAAGAAGAAGAACAAGAGGATGACATATGGGACCTGTGTGTCATTCTCTGCTAGCATTAGTTTGTGTTGTGTGTTTTAGATAGTACTGCTAGAGTTGGAAGTGAAGTATGGGTAGTATGAAAAGGTAGCTACTTATATGGACATGAGTTAAATGCACTGTAGCACCTTAAACTTGTCATGGTGTGCCATCTAGGTCCGTCATCTTGCAAAACGCACATCGACACCTTAAACTTGTCATGGTGTGTCATTTAGGTCCATCATCTTGCAAAAGCGCACATCGGCATCTTAAACTTGTCATGGTGTGCCATGCGGGTCCAATATCTTGCAAAACGCACATCGGCACCTTAAACAACTAAGCCGATTACTCGTGAAATAAACAACTAAGGTCATGCACTCCGGATAGAGTACGCGCCGCATCAAAAGCGGCGTCCTCCGCGGCGCTTCCTGGGGCGGAGCGGCCGCTCGACGCCCGGGAACAGCCGTCTCGCAGCCTCCTTGTGCGAAGGTTCAAGGTTGTCGCCTGATTCTCGTATGCTTGTTTGCCCTCCTCCGTCGGCGTGCCTTTGATGAACCCCATGCGTTGCATTACAAGGATCTCTCCGCGTTTGGCGACCGGTACCTTGGTGAGTGGATGCGTGGCGATCCGCCTGCTCTGCAGCGGCAGCTTGGCCGATGAGGAGTCTTGTGCCTTGTAATATAGCAGTGGAGATGCCGCTTTCTTGAGGACCCGTCCAGCGAAGCGCTTAATCCGGCACGTTAGTAAGGAGGGTTGCTCGGATGTGCGTTTTGTAAGATGATGGACCCAGATGGCACACCATGACAAGTTTAAGGTGCCAGATGTACGTTTTGCAAGATGATGGACCTAGATGACACATCATGACAAGTTTAAGGTGTCAGATGTGCGTTTTGCAAGATGATGGACCCAGATGGCACACCATGACAAGTTTAAGGTGCTACAGTGCATTTAACTCTATGGACATTTAGGTATCACTGCTAGAGATGCGCTTAGGAGCCACATTAAGGTTGTACATGGTATCGGGAACCCACCATGTTAAGGTGCAACTATTTACTTGTGTACGTGGAGCTTTACCAAGCCTTTTATGACTTGGGCGCTTCATGGGGCTTTACCAAGTCTCTTACGCTCAACTAGTCCTTCATGGGGCCAAGGAGATGTGATGTGTTCGGATCAAATGGCGCCCCCCAGATTCCATATGCCATGGAATGGACAACAACCGCCACGTCAACGGTGCGGAAGCATGCTTAGCGGTGATGATGAAGATTATTATCACGGCCCGCTTTCATCGCTAGAAGTGAATTTGATTTAGACCCATCAGTGATGAACTTTATGTAATAGGGAACATATTGCTTTCTAGAAGGACTTAGGAGCCAAGATGATTTGGGAGTTTATAATTTGCATCGGATAAGGTTCTCACATTAGTAGTTTTTTTAAAAGCCAAATCGGACCTTATAGTCGAGTGAACCATGTGAGCAATAATGGCTAATGGCTGCAAAGATTTTGAGAAAGGCCAAATCACCCCTGTTATTATTGCGTAATCACGTACAAGTAATTGTATATATAGATCATTTTTATCTTACTAAAATATCTTTGGACTGAGACTAAATAAAGCTTTACAAAAGAAGAAAATAATTGGAGAGAAGACTAATCAACTAGTATACTGTTGAAATAATTATTGCAACAACAGAGGAAATAAATTTTTTCTTAGACTACACATTCGGCTTGTGGTTTGTTTGGTAAATATTGATCATGCCATAAATTATGCGTTGATCCAGGTTGTTGTTCTAGTTCTACTAATTGTATGAACGTTCGCAACGGCAAGGGCAATACATATATCAGTATTTCGCTCTCTCCCTTCACAGGAAAGGAAAAAAAGGGTTGTGGTATATATATACCCTTGTCCACATCATGTCACCTATCAAGGGCAGTGCATGGAGGATGGTATATACAGCTGCGTTATTCTTAGTTCTTGCTACCATGTCTTCAACCATCATGACCTCACAAGGTGAGATATGTAATTGTTTATGTACCTGCTGTAAGGTCCTTTAATACTATATACTCCCTCTGCCTCTAAAAGAAAAAAAAGATTTCTAAAATCGTCTTAAGATTTATGTTTTCAAATTGGTACCATTAGAATTATTATTGAAAAATATTTTCATAAGGTGCTCATTTTATATAATAAATGTTATTACTCTTTTATAAAAAGTTAGTCAAAGTTAAAATAGTTTTTCAGGGGACGGAGCAAGTACTCCCTCCAGGTTGGTATTAGAAGTCGTTTTTTTGGACAAGGTTTGGGTCAAACATTGAGAATATAAATCATTAATAACTTTTAAGTTGTTGAGTTTGTAAATATGAAAATTATATGAATAGATTTGTGTTAAAAAATACTTTGATAAAAGTATACATATATCACATTTACATAAATATTTTTGTAATAACAAGTGGTCAAACTTGTGTTTTGGTGACCGTGTCGCTGTCCTAAACGACTTCTAATACCAACCCGAGGGGGTATAAAGTTAACCAATTAAAGTTGTTTGATTTGGTTTTCTCATAATATACATGGCGTTGCATATCTAGGTGCGGGCCGTTCTTGGATAATGTCGTCAACGATGCCAGACATCTCACCGGTGAAGAGGCCATTGCCGAATTGCCACACGGACAAGCATTGTCTCGTCAATGAGACGTGCTGGATCTACTGCAGACACCACCATTATGGCTTAGGTTCCTACTGCCAGACAACCTTCCTTCCGTTTGTGTGCTGCTGCTTAGAATAGGCAATGTGTAATGCATCAATCTGTTTCCAATGCAAAACATATATATTCAATAAAATAAACTATTTGCAGAACCTCTGCTGGTTGTTGAATCTTTTTAGGCAATTGCAATGCCGTATTATCCCCGTGCCATCGCTTGGGTAAAGCTGGCCAGTCCTAACACTTAAACCAGTTGCTAGTTTTAATAGCTTCCACGGAAGCAAGAAACTTAATATGGAAATTAAACATCAACGCACATTACAGAAATCAATAGTGTGTAGGCCATATTATCTCCTGAGGAAGAAAATTACAAGCAGCGGTGCCGCACGACCATACAATATCCATCTACATCAACATTATTTCAGGACCATACATAAGCACACATAGTGTAGGAATTACGATGGCATGAGCACAAAGTACAATCTCCAGGTAGCTCCATGGCATCTAGCGTGCATCCCACTACGGCTCTGTTCATTAATTATAAGCCCATGCATACACCCAATTTCAAATGGTAACATAAGTCCTGACAAGAGTTTCATTACAGAACCGACAAATAGGGCCCCTGTATTCCCCAATAGCGACTTGAGAGCAATTGAATCTTAATCCAGCGTCAGGAATCAGATATTTGAAAAAGCATGGAAAAGAAAATCCAAATCTTGGTGCATCTGACAGCTACTATCATTGATAGAGAGAAATATAATTGTTCCTGAGTCTACTGCGAAATAGCAATGCTGAAAGAAACGGGCTGCACAGAACGAACTGGAAGTTGTTCAGCTTAAACAAACGGGCTGCACAGGGCTCACTATTACAAAAGATCTGGATAAATGGCATAATAACAGGCCTGGACCAACATCATGATCGAACACCACCACTTTATTCGCCACCCGACCAGTTGTCATCATAGGCGCTAGACTGAGCAAAAATGAAAACACATTATCAGTTATATTATACAACACATTCATTGATTAGATACGGTATTTCTAATTCCTTGGATGCAGGTCATTTGACCTCATTTCTTCTGAACCTGGAGGTACGTAAAAACTTTCCATTTGTATCGCAGTTGATATAATATTTACACATGACCATTTCCCTGTACTAGGGACAGGCTCACAGCCTAGGCCTCAACATTCAAGAGTGCCTCGGAATTCAGTGAAAAGGGTGCCCGTAATGCTAGTTTCCTCATTGTCACTAGGGAGAAAACAAGATGGCAGCATTGCCATAAATCCTGGACCAGCAAATCCGTCACAGGCTCAGGAAAAGTAAAAACAATCATCAATTGGTGGCGCTTAGTCGGTCCTTGCTTGGATTCCCATCTGCGTTCAGCTGGGTTGATGTGGAATTTAAATTCCAGACTCACTCACTCGAACACACATGGATTAAAGTGAAAACATGTGCATCGAAACAAGCCCTATGATGGAAAACAAGAAATAGAGTATGGAAGAGGTAAACTGGATTGGAAGATGAGAACAACTACTGTTTACATAAGCAATTATTCAGGGTACAGATTTTATAGGCACCAATGCACAATGGGAACGTACTTCAACTATAGTCTATAACTAGTCACACTATGATCCTGATGGCATAATAACAACAATTCTGAACTATTGAAGAATAATATAGATTTTGAATAATGGATGTAATTGTGGAGGGTGTTGTTTGTGTGCTCTACTTTATGTCTTGATGAGTAATTAAAGCTTAGAATATATTGGATCAAGGTTCCAATTTTTTTTATTGGAGTATGAAGCATAAAAAACGTTAATAATTAACTTACAACCTTCTGGCCTTGGGAGCTTCTTGAAAGTGATTTGCTCTTTAAGTATGCCATTTCTATTCAAGATCTTCACAATTTGCCTGACCTTATCCTTGACCCTTAGTTTCTCTTCACATTCTATGCTGACTTCCTTAAGATGTGCACATGAAAATGATTGCTCTATTCGAACATGTTTTCTTTTCTCCTCGGCCTGCACATAAGAAATTCTACAGAACACAACATACAAGTAAGATGAATAGAGTACACATGAGACATTCATTAGTACAATGATAACATATATTCACAAAATCTACCTTGTCACTACGTAGCTGAAGTGTAAGCTTTTCAAGAATTGGTGTGTGCTGAAGAATGCGAACCAGTGCATGCATGTCAACATGCCTGCACCACATGTCAAGTAAAAGGGTCTTCAATCTTCCAAATATGGGGCAACATTCCAAATCCCTTTTGTAGATATACTACAGAAGTAGAAAGATATCAGAAACTCAAATTTTCAAGCTTATAAAATGAAATAACTGAGGCAAGTGGAAACTTTGGTTGATATTTTAAACTCACAAATAAATAAGACAGAAGTACACCTTATTTAAGACACTAAATTGTCATTTTGCCTAGATTGGATCCTTTTATATAATGAAATTGCATGATCCAAATCATGCACTTTTAACAAAAAAGTTCAAGGCTAGCAGCAAGCAATCAATAGTGTACAAGAGCTTGATTGATCATACGTACAATAGCTAATGCCTAATTTTGACTTAGGAAATACAATGAGAAGTGCTGATAAGGCATGTCTTCCTATGCTTTTCTGCATCTGACTGAACCAGTGATATACTGACCATGCAAGCAGATGCTATCAAATCCTAAACAAACTGACATGGATCACACAGTCCAAGAACTGCAGATTGCATGGCGTACAAGATAGTAACAATAATATATCTCAATCATCAGAAAGAAACAATGGAAAGTATGTCAGCCAAGTAATGACACTGACAGCTCCAATGTGTCATAATGAAAAAGCAAGTTGTTTGTGTTTGTGCATGATAAACTATATAGCGAACAAGAGTTAGAGTAGTTAAGGAGTACAATATAAGTGGAAGCAAGAAAAATACCACTTCAGGTTTATCCTTCCACTCCAAATTTATAGCACTGGACAGAACATTCAGAAGTACGCTCTGATAACTCCCAACAGGATAACCATGACAACCTTCACAGTTTTCACCAGTACAACCCGCACACTTATCCTTGCAACGACAGTGGGAAAGGTCAATGGAAGCGGTTTCCAGCAATGGCATGCTCTCAAGCAAAGGAGTCCTGCCTCGACACTCAACAAGGCGCAGTGAAACAACACCAGGTGCAGAGATACTAACGCGGTGCTCCTCGGGAAGTCGCATTCAGTGAAGTACAGACGCTTCAGCGATGGAAACCACATGCTGCGCACCCAAAGGCCACACTTCTTCATCTCCAACTCCTCTAACACTGGACAGCTTGAGAAGTCCACAGAATCATCTTTGTCGAAAAATAAATTCTGAACATCCAAGTACCTCAGGTGCTGGGAGACAATAGGCACAACAACAAGCTCTGCTCCGGAGCCACAATGATTGCCAACGACTTTGAGCACCTGAACCTTGCACGCCAGCGCGTACAGGATCCAGGAGTCGAAGTACATGTTCGGCTCCTCAGGCCCACCATAGTAATCGACCTCGCAGCTGACGAGGGGCAAATTGCGGCGGACGGCGATGAGACGGTTCACGAACCTGTCGAAGTCCTGGGCGGTCGCGAAACGCGTCTTGGGGCCGACGAGGCGCAGCGCGGGCATGCCCTTCCAGAGGTGCCGCCACCGGCGCGCGAGCATGGACGTCTGCACGGCCTCGTCCGTCGGAAGCAGGGAGAGTACGTGCTGGAGGAGCGCGTCGGGGAGATCGCTGATGCGGTCCTCGCCGCTCGCTCCCGCCGCCTTCTTGCTCATTCCGTCGAACATGTGGCCGGCGCACAGAGCTTCTGCGGGACGAGGCAGGAAATGAGCAGGGGATGTGACGGGAGTGGAGATGTGTGAGATCTAGGATTACCTCGCCTCGACGGAATACTTGGTTACTGCTTGCTGCCGGCAGCCGGCACTCGGCGGCGGCGAGACGACCCCAGACGGCGAGATGACTTGGGAGGTGAAGATGAATAGACAGAGGTAGGTGAAGAGACTTGACACTGTTGACAGCTTACCCTCGTTCTTGGTGCTCTCCTATTAATTGCTACAGCTTCGGTCCATTTCCCAATACTCCATCCGTCCCCAAAAATAAATGACGCGTTTTCGCTTCGGTAAATATCTACCTAAGCAATTATATATTAAAATAAAATTAATATTTATATTACATAATTAGTATCATTGCAAAGATCTTTTGATCTAGTTTTTAACAAATTTATTTGAAGATTTAAATCTTCTACGTATTTTCTATAAATCGAGTCAAACTTGTGGCACGAAAAACCCAAAACGCCGTTTATTTTGGGACGGAGGGAGTAAAACTTAACGGCCCCGACGAATTGGCTTGTATACGGTCCAGTGGGGGCGCTACCCACCGGGATTTAAATCCCGGTGCTCGCCAGATTCTTTTCTTGGGAATTTTCCCAAGATTTTCCTACGTTATGCTTTAAGTGGTAAGCGGCGTTCCGTCGGCGACGGGCGCCTACGGTGACTTCGGAGAATCTTCAGATCCGTCGGCTGCCCGCCTCCCCTTCGGAGGTGCTCATATGGGTAGGGTTTGCGTGCGTGTGTTCATAGGGGTGAGTGTGCGTGTGTTCACAGAGGTGAGTGTACGTGTGTGTTGTGAGTGTTGCGCGTTATGCTTTGTCATTCTTAAAAAAATACTATAGTGACTCTCACATCGAGTCTTATAATGCATGCATCACGTATTAAATTGAGGTAAACAAAAACTAATTATTTGCCTAAAAGTGGGAGAGACGAATTTTTTTCAGTCAATCCATGGTGGAACAATAATTATTTGAGTATTTGATAATTTTTTAGTCTAATCCACAGTCAAACAAAAAATACTACAGTAACTAAATCAAAATATTTTACCAACTAAACACCCCCGAAGTTAAATATCAACTATTTTTTTTGTAGTTGCTTTGTTTTTTAGTTGACTTTAGTCTTGTTCTTTGCCAACATCTAAATGACCCAATAGATCATCATCAAGATATAGGGAGCCTTTGATTGGGCTTTTAAAGCTAACTAAAGGGTCCAAAAGTCATAGCAACTTTTGTCGAAAATCAGTTTTTTCCTCTAGTATTAATTGAAAGCAGGCCTCCCATGCTTTTTAGTTGCTTTGGGGCGGTAAAACCTTACCCACGTGCGGGGTTATGAAAAACAATTAAACTTCTATTTTCTCCCGTCTCCTTCCTACCGCACCCTAGGGTAGGGGCATCTCTGCCCCATGGCCCGCCGGTGAGCCCCTTCCCCGCGCCGTGGAGCGCCTCCAAGTGGCCCTGTACCCGCCCCTCCCTGGCGCGACTCCTGTCCCCGGCGGCCCTATTCCGGTGCCCCTGCCAGCCTCGGGCACACAACTTGGGAGCCACTCCAAAGGCGAGCACAAGCCCTCTCCCACGGGTAGCACGCGAGCTCCTTGCCTCTCCTATGGCTGGCGCGAGTTGCTTCCCCTGTTTTAAATCGCGGGCTATGGAATTTAGCGGCAAAGACTCAAAAACGCTAGAGCGGCGCTATTAGCGCCGCTATTTGGGGCCATAGCGCGCTAAACAACATCGCGGCAAAGCACTCAAAACGCCATGGCGCCGCCATTTTAACGCTATAGCGCGCTATTTGTTAGAGGGGTTGCTTCCTGTACTCATGGCCGGCGCAGCCCTCCCGTCATTCCTTCCTAGGATTAGTTTGCGTGGCGTGTCTTAGGTAGTACTGCTACAGTTAGAAGCGAAATATGGTGTGTCGTCATATCGTATTGATACTTGTATGTCATCTAACATCCAAACAATCCTTCATATTGTCGGTGTTTTTTACCGGATGATACACGGTCCATGGCGAGAGATCGATTGGTGCGAAAATCAACACTAAGGAGATACTCCCTCCGGGATGATATTAGAAGTCGTTTAGGACAAATGACACGGTCTCCAAATCACAATTTTGACCTCTTATTATTATAAAAATATTTATGGAGATGTGATATATGTATACTTTTATCAAAGTATTTTTTAGACAAATTTACTCATATAATTATTACCTTTACAAACTCAACAACTTAAAAGTTATTGATGATTTATATTCCCGATGTTTGACTCAAACCTTGTCCAAAACGACTTCTAATACCTTCTTAGATGGAGTAAGATTTATCCCGTTTCGGCCTCGGCGAGGCGAGTAATTGCGCCCTACGCCCCCAAGTAGACTACTTGCTTGTATTATTTTATTATGATCCCATCGGGATGTCGAGATCATAGATAACACAAAATAGGGCTAAGCCTATGAAAATTTCGATGATCACAACAAACGAGACTCCAATCGAACAAAATAACTATGCGATCAAAGGGCGGCGCCGTGTCGAGAACCAAACTAGATTGGGCCGGAATCGACACGTGGATTGAGGAATTGGAAAGAGAGGGAGGAGGAAGGGAATGATGGTGGCGCGGTGGAGCGGGCGGGCGGTGGCCGCCGCCGACTGAAGAAGGCGGGCCGGCGCCGGCCGGGGCCTTGGCAAGTATGCTGGCGGGCGCGGGGCGGCGGCGCGGCGCGGGGCGGGGCGCGTGGGGGGGAGAGGGGAAGCGTGAAGATGGGATAAAAATTCTTTATTTGCTTGTTACCCCTGAAAAGATTACGAGACCCCTTACTTATATAGCCCGGCTAGTGGGACTTGTATCTCAAGCAATCTCTCTAAAGGTTTCCTTATAGATTGGAATACCTTTTACAAGCATGTCCTATTTATTTATTTCCTAATAAGGGTCTCCCTTATAGATGAGATATCCCCTTACACACCAAAACACCTAAAGATAATCCTAGATATTTTTCCTCTTTTTCTCCGAATTAGTTGCCGAAGAATCCGCGAAGGGAGGGGACGGAGGCGGGGCGCTGGCGCCGAGGCCCGGGGGCGGCGCCGGCGCTCCTTGGGCCTATCGGGCCTGTCCTTCTGGGCCCTATTTCCTGGATCATGACATCTCCCCCCCTTCTCCGACCGGCGCGTCCTCGCGCTGGATGAAAGTCCATTCAGTGACACTGGATGGGGATCACCGCCCTCGGAGGATGAGCTCGACCTGCAAAGATGAGACGACCACCCATGGGGTTCCCGAGGATCATGTTTTCCCCGGGTTCGCTTGGGGTCAAATTCCGAGAAGATAGTGAAGGTTGCCGATGTAGCCGTGGTAGATGTACCGATGAACAAAGACGCCCTCGCTGTGGAAGCCGCTCGACGACGGGCCGCCGGTAGGGAGCTCCCTCGAACGCCCACATCTAGGTCTTTGGTGCACCATGTCTCGTGGGGGGCTCTCCGCGAACAAGAAACGCTCATTGGGTGGAGCGTTGACGAAGAGCGAAGTAGACGCCAAATAGTGATGTCGCGGCGAGTAGGAGGAGTAGCGGCCAAGTTCAACATCGCATCGCATATGAAGGAGTTTACGTCCGAGCGAGGGAGGGCGAGAGCGGTGAGCGGCCCTCTCGGATCGTAGGCGATGTGGACATTGTCGACGGTGAGGAAGAGGCGATCCATGCCGCCGAGGAAGACGACCACCGGCCGGGCCGACGTGGTGGCGCCCGCCGTAGGCACAAAAACCTGACTCTGCGCCGCACACACCGACAAGCCGGAATAGATGGCTTTACTTGACTACCCAAGTGTCTTGAGGCGTGCCGATCAATTTGACTGTTAATTGACAAGGAGGTAAAAGTGAGATCTGGAACATGCCTCGGTGAGACCAAGACAGTTCCGCATGTATGGCTCTAAGGCCAGATGTAAAGACATATAGCTATGAGAGCTATCGTCGACGAGATAATGAATGCATTCGGTAAGCATGTATAAAGATGTAATGTGATAACGATTCTGAATGATCATAGAAGACATGTTTGAACAAATAAAGTCGATCATCATAATATGACATCACAAAGCTCTATTAAGTAGATCGAATTAATTGACAACATGGAACAAAAGCAAGTAACTCATAAATGTAAACCTAATCTAAATGACACATGCATAGGTTTCATCCAACTAGTCTGCCGCGACGTCTAGCCTTCCTAAACCCGTCGAGCTTAAACCCTTGCAAGCTAATCCACCACATGATACCACTTGCTACAAATCTAAACCACTTACCACAAACTAGATCAATCCACCGCATGATACAATCTAACCATGACAAGCTAAAAGCACGCATACATCTAAACAGATCTATAAATACTCATTACTCGTTGAAGCGCGTATGCATAGACAAGTAAAGTACATATGCAAACCTAATCTAAAGCAAAGCCGGAGATTTATCCCGATCAGTCCTAACAAAGAATCCACCGCATGATACAATCGCAACAAGCTAATCCACCGCATGATACGGCTTGCCGACTTAACCGTTCTAAACCCTCTTCGTCCCTAACAGCTATCCACCGCATGATACACCGCAACAACAAGCTAATCTACCGCATGATACGGCTTGCCGCCGACTAGACTCTAAATCGATAGGTAGACTCACACATGCAAGATACGAGTAAACACATAATCAGATTCGGCAAGCTTGCCGAACCAGGTCCATGAAGAAGGAACTCACACCCAAAACCTTAGCCCCGCCGCGACTCATGACAAAACGCCGCAAGAACCCGCAACAACACGTAACAACCTAGATTGATCTAGGCTCGGCTATGAAAGAACAGATAGATCTAATGACAAGCTAATGATGAACATTGGAAGAATTGATGACATCTAGATCTAACATAAGATAAAGTCGAGCCACATCAATCTAAATTGGGCAAAAAGTGTGTGCAATCATAAATAAATAAATAAGAAGCATGCACCACTTGGTAACTTAATGAATTCATTAGATTGCCAAATCTAATGAAGCCGATAACTAGCTCTAAGCTAGACCTTAGCCCACCGGATGGCTCATGATCGACAAAGAACCATCTTGTCCCCTCGATAGCTTAAATCCACGGACGATACTAAGCGTGAACAAGACTACTTGCAATAATCTAAATCCGCTTTGACGATACTAGACATGGTGCAAGGTTGCCGGTACTTTTACGGAGGTCGGCAATCGATGATTCCTCTCGTAGTAGATCAACGACACGACTAGACTCGAAGGGTGGCACGGAGCCAAGGCACGGAGCCGGGTTTGTTGTATTGATTTGGTAGATCGTTTTACAGTTGCCGGGGGTCTCATATTTATACCACGGGCTTGATGAGTCCTAACTAATTACGAATAAACATAACGAAAATATCTAGCTAAGATACATTGTCCTCCAAGCCTTCTCGGAGTCGTGAGATTGCACGTGACATGGGCCCTCAGCCCGGATATCTTCCTTGACGCTCCACGCCTGCCGAACCATCTCGTGTTCAACTCTTCCTCGGACTCGGGCTCCAAGCCGAATAACAACGGCTTCAAATGCTACAATACCATGGTTGTTGTATGCGCTAGCCGAATGACCTCTTTACCGAATCGTCTTATGCCGACCCACTTCGTCATTCAGGCTTTACCAAATTTTGGTGTTAACATATGCCCCCTCAATTTCGGAGTAAAAGATGCCTTTTGCTCTGAAATTGACCACGATCTGCTAAAACTCGGGCCAAGCCTTTAACTGGGCTAAAATCATCAAGGCCCATTCTGCGGAAGTTTCTGCAAAGACTTTGCTTCGACCCTCTAGTTGCCTCTTGGAACCTGTGCCACCGAAATCTCCACCTATGTGAATCGGCAAGCCAGTCGTTTCCACTTCTCAAGACAAGTACCGAACAGATCTTTTGCTTCTTCAAATCTGCCTCTTGATCTTCTTCCTGTATATAAATACGGTGAACTCCCTCAGCTAGTAGCAGCCAACCAGATCTCCTTCATATTTCCGGCCTTCCTTTCCCTCTTTCTTTGAGATCTCGAGCATTCGACCAACCCTAACCTCGAGCAATGGAGTAAGTTCTCTTTCCTGTGTGTTTTTGATGCTTTCTTCATGCGAATCGACCTTTCCTTTCAATGATTTCTCAAGTCCTCATGATCTTTGAGATTGCGAAACTCCGCCGCCCATTTCATAGCGAGGCGCTCGAGGTAGAGCGGGAGGCACACGAGCAAACCATTGAAGACATAGAAGATGTAAAAGAGGAATATGACAAGCTTGATGAAGCCCAGGAGCGCTATGTGCAGAATAGCAACAGTAAGCTTTGTTGCAACTTCTGATGGATTCCCCTTTCACGATCCATTTACCCGAAGCAACTCTCCCTTGTAGGTGTGGCGAGGAGGTTCAATCGCTTGATCGAGGCGACCGGGCAGTGATCGAGGCAGCGGACACACCAAGGCCCGACCGCATCGCGAGAGGATGAGCGCTGCATTTGGTCGTCCTGAAGGCTGTTCTTGATAGCCTTTTTAATTAAGAGATTGTAAAATGCTATGTAACCTTTTGCGCGACGGCTATGCCCATCAATAAAATCATGTTTGCTTCTCTTGCTATCCTCTGCTTGCATGACCTTGCGGCCTAGTTTCCCTCTAATAAGTATTTGCTCGATCAATTTGTCGAAAGCAACATGAGAATTCGTAGCACGACCTTTGTATAAATAACATTTCGGTCGGTACGTGTTATTTTATTTTGAAGGCAACATATCACTTATATGCTTGGCTATTCTCCATTTTTGGAGTATTTTTTACGCTAAAGGCGATGTTTTCATACATCGGCTATATCGGAATTTTTAACCTCATCCTTTCAAGCCCCAACCTCAACGCTAGGATAGTATTTCTTCAAGAACCTCCCGTTGATTGCTGACCTGAATTCTTGCCCTTGTAAAGATATCAAGACATATGCATTCCCCGTACACACCTCAATACTCTAAAAGGTCCTTCCCGGTTGGGGAGACCATTTGCCGAATGCTCTGTCTTTAGTCCCGAAATGGCAATAATGCTTTCCAAACAAGATCTCCTTCGACAAATTCTTTAATTCTAACTTTCTTATTGTAATATTTGGCGACACGTATTTTATTCTTCTTCTCAATATTTTCCAATGCTTTTAGAAGAATTTGATGCATCTTCCAATCCATCTATCATAAGATTCTTATACTCTTCTTTTCGCCAAATCATTACGTAATGTGATCCGTGCGAGCCCGACCGCATCTCCCATGGCAATCTTGCATGATGCCCATATACTAACTCATAAGGAGATGTCTTGGTAGATCCATGGCATGCCATCCCAGTAAGCCCATAATGCTTCATTAAGAACCAAATGCCATCTTCTGGGCTTCTCTTCGATCCTTTTCTGGATGATCTTAATCATAATTTTATTAGAAGCCTCGGCTTGACCATTGGCTTGTGCATAATAAGGGGATGAGTTATATAACTTGAATCCCATTTCCTCAAAGAAATCACAAAACTCAAGCCGAGACAAACCGACTCCCTTGGTCGGTTGTTATGGTTTCGTGAATTCCAAACCATGAATTATGTGCTCTTTTACAAACTCAACCATATTCTCTCGATGTGACCTTCTTCAATGGGATAGCTTCAACCCACTTAGTAAAATAATCGGTGGACAAAAGTACAAACTTATGGCCTTTGCTCGATGGAGGGTGGATCGGCCAATCAAATCTATACCCCATCCTCTGAATGGCCAAGGCTTAACAATGGGGTTTAACGCTGATGCGGGAGCTCTTTGAATATTTCCAAACCTTTGACAATCCTGACATCCTTTGTAATACTCAAAACAATCTTCAAGCATAGTTGGCCAAAAGTACCTGTTCTCCCGATTACCCACTTCATTCGGTAAGCCGACCGTGCGCCTGCACCGCACAATCCTTCATGTACTTCATACATTACTTTCTTAGCTTCCTCTTGACTCAAGCATTTAAGCAAACCCCATCTAGAGATTTGTAATATAACTGATCATCAAGAAGCACAAACTTAATAGCTTTGTACCTGAGTTTCCGCGAAACTTTCTTCGAAGGATTTTGAGGTATTCGGTAATTTCAGTTTTCCAATCATTATCATTTTGACCGTACCTTGATCCCCACAAAGCGCACATAAATCTACAACGAGAACTTCTTGATTGTCCTTGTATCCGAAGCACTTTGAGCTAATCTGTTAGCTTCTCCGTTATGCTCCCTTGGGATGTGATGAAAGATTACAATCTTGAAAGTTCTCAAAGATTCTTTGACACTCTTCGTAATAATTCTTCTTCGTAATGTCGTTTCTACACTCATATTCGCCGGTCGGTTGCTTGATCACCAATTCAAATCTCCAAAGATTTCAACTCAGAATCGGCTTCCATTTCAACAAGAAGTTGGAGTCCTCTCGAGTAAAGCCTCATACTCTGCGATTATTAGTGACAAGTAGTATCAATAGGAATAGCAAACTCAAAAGATGCCCCTTGGGTGAGATCAAGACAACACCTGCACCTCCTCCCTTTTCACAAGATGATCCATCAAAGAATAAAGCCCAAGGTGTAATACCAATCATGTCGAAGGATTACGATGTTGAGTAACGAAATCAACAATGATTTGACCTTTAACAGCCTTTCTTTGATTCATACCTTAAATCAAACTCGGATAATGAAAACACCCATTTACCGATCCTTCCCTTTAAAATCGGCATTGATAACATGTGTTTAATTACATCAAATTTGGAGGCTATTACGCATTTGACATTCAAGAAATAGTGCCGAAACTTAGTGCATGAGAAGTAAACACATAGACACAACTTTTCTATAGCCGAATACCGTGTCTCGGGTCCAAAAGATTTCGGCTAAGATAAGCTACCACTCGCTCTTTTCCATCTTCTTCTTGCATAAGGGCCGATCCTATGGTCAAATTATCGGCCGCTACGCACAACTTGAAAGGTTTATCCAGCCGGAGGAACCAAAACAGTGGTGTTTTCATATATTCCTTTATTTCGTCCAATGCTTTCTGGTGTACGTCACTCCATACAAACTTTTGAGCCTTCTTGAGTTTTAACAGAGGGGAAAACGGCAAGACTCTTTCTGATAGATTAGAGATGAACCTTCTCACAAAATTGATTTTACCAAGTAATGATCAAATTACAGAAGGTCAGTAGGAGAAGCAATATTTTCTATGGCTTCCATGCTTTTCTTCCCTACTTCGATTCCCCCTTTGTGAAACAAAAATCCCAGGAACTCACCGGCTGTGACCCCAAAGGCACACTTATTTGGATTCATCTTTAGTCCATGTTTCCTAGTGCACTCCAACATCTTCCTCAGGTCAGCCAGATGCTTCTTATAGCTCTTTGACTTGACGACTACATCATCAATATAGACTTCAACTATTTTGCCAATCAACTCATGAAAGATATAATTCATAGCTCTCTGATAAGTTGCACCAGCATTCTTCAAACCGAATGTCATAACAATCCATTCGAACAAACCAATATGTCCAGGACACCTGAAAGCGGTCTTCGATATATCTTCAACGGCCATAAAGATTTGATTGTATCCAGCATTCCCATCCATGAAGCTAATAATCTCGTACCCAGCAGCGGCATCCACTAACAGATCAGCAACTGGCATGGGATATCCATCCATAGGAGTGGCTTTGTTAAGATCTCTGAAATCTATACAAACCCTCATCTTTCCGTTTTTCTTGTAAACAGGAACTATACTGGAAATCCATTCTGCATACCTACATGGCCGAATGAAATCTGCTTCTAGTAATCTCTCAATTTCCTTCTTCACGTCGGCCAATACCTTCTCTTCATAAATCTTTCGAGGAGGTTGTTTGTAGGGCTGAAATCCTTCCTTGATTGGCAATCGATGTTCAACAATCGAGCGATCTAGCCCAGGCATCTCTGAATAATCCCAAGCAAAACAATCCTTGAATTCTTTGAGGAGATCTATTAGTTCTTCTCTAAACTCTGGATCTAGTTGAGCGCTGATATAAGTCGGTCTTGGTTTGTCACCATTGCCAATATCTATTTCTTCCAGGTTTATCAAACTTAAAACCATGCCCAAGCTTTCCTTTGTTACCATCAATTGGGTTCCCCATTAAAAACCATCATGAATGCCGACTGCTTGGATCGGCTATTGATCCTGGTGATGAGTACTAACAGGACCTTCTTTTAATTCTTTTCCCGAGAAACATTCGACACCATCATATCGTTGAAACAATGACTCGGCAGTTGCAATATCCTCAGAATCATCTGCTCGAACTATCTCAACTTCATCGCCATCCCACTAGATAAGAATATGATGCATAGTGGATGGAACACAACAATTAGCATGGATCCAATCTCTTCCAAGAAGTAAACTGTAAGGTCCCACACTATCGATCACGAAGAAGGTAGTGACCATAATTTTTGAGCCGATCATCAAATCAACATAAACGGCTCCATGGGTATTTGAAAATTTGCCAGCAAAATCTCGGAGCTCAATGTCCGTTTCTAGCAGGTCCTCATCAATCATCCCTAGCCTTTTGAACGTTGTATATGGCATGAGATTGACAGCAGCTCCTCCATCAACAAACATATGGGTCAGAGACTTCCCGTTGAGGTACCCTTTTAAATAGAGAGGCTTCAGATGATTATGCTCCCTCGGCTTATCAAACACTGCTTGCCTTGATATGGTCAATTGCGCCAAAAGATCCATCATCCCTCTACTGTCAAGATCAGAAAAGGCATCATCATTTGAACAGGCATCTTCCTTCTCTGAATCCTCAGTGGCTTGCTCCGTATGTGTCGTCAACTCTAACGGGATGTAGAATACCATGCTAACATCTACCGAACGCCCACTTGCCGAATACTCTTACGCCGAATGACCGCTTCTTGAGTTTTCTTCTTTGGACGCCATACTGCTTTGCGTTCGGGTCAAGGCCTCCTTAAGCTCCCTATTCCTGAGGCGTTGGACTCTTCTCTTCGGCTCTTCCTTAGACCAGGAGGACACCATTGTCCCTTTTGCCACACATACTATTGAGGAGAGTCCAAATCATCATCAGAATCCTCAACATCAGCCCATGCTGTAAGGTCCTAGATGGCTAGAGGGGGGGTGAATAGCCTATAAAAATTTCTACAAACTCACTAAACAAACCGGTTAGTATAACAAATGGCGAATAAGCGGTTTGCACTAGCTCTAGTGGTCTTGCAAGCCTTCTAGTGACAAGAATAAATATTTCTATGATCTCTAAGTCACACAAAGTCTATGTCACTACTCTATCTAGTGAGCAATCCTAATATGGTCCTTATGCTAGCAAGAACAACTACACAAAGCAAGTGCTAGCTCTCTACTCAAAGTAAACTAGGAAGGTAAATACAAGAGTAAGAGTGATATACCAACTCGTAGAGGATGTCAACCAATCACCGGAATGAGATGAACAATCAATCACACGAAGGTGATGATCCACAAGCACCGAACGAGATGAACAAACAAGAAACCAACCAGCTCACAACGATCCCCAAGTGCCTCTAGATGCAAGAACTCGATGCAATGCACTAGGATCATCTCTTCTCTCAAGAATGAAGCTCAAATCAAGAATGAGAGAGGAGGGAGGCTTGCTTGCTTGCTCAAAAGATGTTAGGAATGATTCAAATGTCCAAGAGAGAGAGCAAGAGGCAGCCAAGGGGGTATAAATACCCCTCACCACGAAAATGTGGCCGTTGGGGAGAAAACCACGTTTTTACGCGGCCTAACGGACCCACCGACCGGACTCACTGGGTGAGTCCGGACGGTCCTCGATCACAACCGACAACGCCCAAACGGTGAATTTGGCCCCGCCGGACCGGGTCGGGTCGCGTCCCGTCATGCTTCCGGTTAGCACCGAAGCATCCGTCGGTCGCGTCCGTCGGCCCGAGGGCCGAACCCCCGTTTACACCCTTCTTGGAATTCTAACCGAACTCACCGACCGGTCATGCGTCCGGTCGGATCCACCCGACTCCGGTCAAAGGTGCCCCCGTCACGCCGAAGGCGAATTTTCATCGTTTCGTCGTCGTTCCTTCGCCTTTGCTCCAAACCGACTTCCGTCACTTGTTCCTTGTTGCCGAGAAACCAAAGAACACTTCGACACCAAGTGTTAGCATTTTCGAAACCATTTTCACCAAGCGCGGAATTAGCTCTTTAGGTTAGAATGCATGCATATGAATTTTGAACCTAAAGGCACATGAGGACCGATATGTACGATAAGTTTCCCTCTTTATAGTACGGCTTATCGATCCTATAATCACCTACACCCTCTATGGTGTCTTGGGTGTGAAATCAAAAGCCCTATGCAAAAACCTTTGCCTTGGGGACAATTGATCTCCGAAACTCCACCGAGTTGCATGCTTGATCACCTTTTGGATCACCTCGATCCATCCTCCATGATCACCACGCACCAACTCCAGCACGACCAATCTCCAATCTAATCAAACACTTAGCATCGAGAGATTAGTCCTTAGGTGTCACTAATTAGCCAAAACCAAACTAGAGATCTTCAATCTCCCCTTTTTGGTAATTGGTGACAACCCACATAAAAGGTTTTATGATTAATGTTTTTGAACATACAGCGGTTGTCCAAGCATTTTGCTTACAATCATAGGATTGGACAATCATCATAGTTCGGTTTTGGTAGCATAAGCTCCCCCTACATGTATGCCACGAGTTTGGAACGAAGCATTGCATACATGTATGAATATTGAAATTTAGGGTGAGCTATGTTACCAAAATGATGCTTAAGGTGAAAGAATTGGACCTTTGAAGCATGATACCAATCGGAGTTGCGCCATTTTTACCATACAAGCATCAAGGTAATTAACTAGATTTTCATCAAAACTCAAAGTACCACGTGAGATCACATTATAAGCAAGGTACTTGAATTAAGAGCGGAAATTAGAAAATCTAGCTAGCTCCTATGCATGCTAGTTATCAACCACTTGAAAGGCAACTTGTGAAAACTAGCATACACCACACAAGCATGTATATATGGAATTTAAATACATGTGCAATGAGCAAGTCATATGTTAGTGCACAACCAAATGCAACAAATTGTCTATGAGCTTGCTCCCCTACTTGTGTGAACCACTTGTTAACTCATGAATCACATGAGAGATTTTCAAAAACATGTAGAAATTTTAAATTTCCAAAATCTTTCATGCACTAATCTCTCCCCCTTTGTCAACAATTTCCACAAAAGGTATGACCAAGTTGTGTGATGGAGGAAAGAATTAGTCTTCAAATTTGGTCAAATTTGGATAGCTTGCCCAACATATATTTCAGTTTGAGCCAAAGACAAGCTTCTTCACACCTTATGAAAGGGTTATCTTGCCTATGTTGAAATATACATGTGACAAAATGTCCAAATTCAACACTTGAGTTTGCAAGCCCATAAACATGTCATATGCCATCACTAGATCAAACAAGACATAGAAGCAATAGTGATGCCATACATACATTGAAATTCATTGATTTTCCATGAATGCATCCTAAGGAACCATGTTGTATGCCTATATGAGCTAACAAGTCCTTAGATATTATGAATACCATGTCAAACAATTTTACCTTGGCTTTGCTTGAAGGAGAGGCATGTCATATAAGTGGGGTGCATTCAACTCATGTTGGAGAAATCAAGAATATTCAATTCATTCCTTAGCTTGCAAAACCTCTTCTCATCTAGTGGCTTGGTAAAGATATCGGCTAGTTGATCTTCGGTACCAATTGGATGAATAGCAATATCACCCTTTTGTTGATGCTCCCTTATGAAATGATGCCTTATGTCAATGTGCTTGGTTCTTGTATGTTGGACTGGGTTTTAAGTCATCTTGCAAGCACTCTCATTGTCACAGTACAAAGGCACATGATGGAAATCAAAACCATAATCCTTCAATGTTGATCTCATCCATAGCAATTGTGCACAACAACTACCGGCACTAATGTATTCGGCCTCGGCGGTTGAAAGTGTCACACCGGTTTGCTTCTTTGAGGACCAAGATACTAGAGATCTTCCAAGGAATTGACAAGTGCCACTTGTGCTTCTTCTATCAACCTTGCACCCCCCATAGTCGGAGTCCGAGTATCCAATAAGCTCAAAGTTTGACCCCTTGGGATACCATAGCCCAACATTTTGAGTGTGCTTCAAGTACCTCAATATTCTCTTTGATGCGGTGAGGTGACTCTCTCTAGGTGAGGATTGAAATCTTGCACACTTGCCAACACTAAACATCACATCGGGCCTAGAAGCGGTCACATAGAGTAAGCTTCCAATCAATGACCTATAGTACCTTTGATCAACCATATTGCCACTCTCATCATTGTCCAATGATCCATTGGTACCATTGGTGTATTAATGCCCTTTTGCATCTTGCATGCCAAACTTCTTGATCATGTCTCTAATGTATTTCCCTTGACTAATGAAGGTGCCATTCTTCATTTGCTTGATTTGAAGACCAAGAAAATATGTTAGCTCTCCAAGCATAGATATCTCAAATTCTTTTGCCATCATCTTGGCAAACTCTTCACAATACTCTTGATTTGTTGATCCAAAGATGATATCATCAACATATATTTGCATGACAAACAAATCCTTCCCAATCTTCTTGGTGAAAAGAGTAGTGTCAACTTTGCCCATCTTGTAGCCTTTCTTGAGTAAGAAGTCTCTCAACCTCTCATACCATGCTCTAGGTGCTTGCTTCAACCCATACAATGCCTTGTTCAACTTGTACACATGATTGGGACGATGGTAATCTTCAAAACCGGGTGGTTGCTCAACATACACTAGCTCATTGATGAAGCCATTGAGAAAAGCACTCTTGACATCCATTTGATAGAGCTTGATGTTGTGTGCACAAGCATAGGCCAATAGAATTCTAATTGCCTCTAATCTTGCAACCGGAGCATATGTTTCACCAAAGTCAAGACCCTCTACTTGAGTGTAACCTTGTGCAACTAGTCTTGCTTTGTTTCTCACAACAATGCCATCTTCATCTTGCTTATTCTTGAAAACCCATTTGGTTCCAATGACATTGTAGTCCTTTGGTCTCTCTACCAATTCCCAAACCTTGTTTCTATCAAAGTTGTTGAGCTCCTCTTGCATAGCAATGACCCACTCTTCATCCTTCAAGGCACCATCAACCCTTTCGGGCTCTTCTTGTGACACAAATGCAAAGTGTTCACAAAATGCCGCTAGCCTTCCTCTTGTTTGCACTCCACTTGCAATGTCACCCACAATTTGATCAATTGGGTGATCTCTAGCTACGCTTGAGCTTTGGAGTATTGGAACTTGATTACTTGAGCTTGGTTGATCACTTGTTGTTGTTTGAGATGATGTACTAGCTTGTTGTTGATCTTGAACTTGAGCACCACTAGCTTGAGTAATTTGCACTTCATCTTTTTCATCATCAACTTGAGTTGGTCTAATATCACCAATGTCCATACTCCTCATGGCATTCACCAATTGAGTTCCACTAACATCATTGAGGTTCTCATCTTCATCTTGAGACCCATTGGTTTCATCAAATTCAACATCATGGACTTCTTCCAATACACCACTTGAGTTGTTCCACACTCTATATGCTTTACTTGTGGTGGAATAACCAAGTAGGAACCCTTCATCACACCTCTTGTCAAACTTGCCAAGTCTTGCACCCTTCTTCAATATGTAGCATTTGCATCCAAACACTCTAAAGTATGCAATGGTTGGATTTCTTCCATTCAATAGCTCATAAGGTGTCTTGTTCATCATGGGATGGCAATACAATCTATTGATGTAGTGACATGCGGTGTTGATTGCTTCGGCCCAAAATGATTGACTCACATTGTACTCACTAAGCATTGATCTTGCCATCTCAATGAGAGTCCAATTCTTCCTCTCAACTAGGCCATTTGATTGTGGTGTGTACTTGGCCGAAAGTTGATGCATGATTCCATAATCATCACATAGCTCATCAACTTTTATGTTCTTGAACTCACTACCATTGTCACTTCTAACTTTCTTCACTATGATATCAAACTCATTGTGCACCCTCTTGAGAAATGTTTTGAACAATGAATACACATCACTCTTGTCATTGAGAAAGAACACCCAAGTAAATCTTGTATAGTCATCCACAATCACAAATCCATATTTGTTTCCACCAATGCTTGTGTATGCGGTTGGGCCAAACAAATCAATATGGATCAAGTCAAATGCCTTGCAAGTGCTCATGAAGCTCTTCTTTGGATGAGTATTGGCAACTTGCTTGCCGGCTTGACATGCACTACATAGCTTGTCCTTGTCAAAGTGAACATCCTTCAAGCCTCTTACTAGATCATGTGTCACTAACTTGTTGAGTTGCTTCATGCCAACATGACCAAGTCTTCTATGCCATAGCCAACCCATGCTAGATTGAGATATCAAGCATGTACTAATTTGTGTCTCACTAGCACCAAAATCGACAAGGTAGAGGTTGTCAAATCTTATTCCCTTGAAGATCAAGCTTGAATCTTTTGTATTTACTATCTCAACACTATCTTCACAAAAGATGCACTTGTAACCAAGATCATAAATTTGTGCCACCGAAAGCAAATTGTACTTCAATATGTCCACTAGTGCCACATTTGATAAGGTCAAATCATTGGTTATTGCTATCTTACCTATGCCATGTATCTTGCCACTTTTGCTATCACCAAATATAATAGGCTTGCCATTCTCTTGAGTTGAATCAATGATATTGAACTTCCTTGCATCACCGGTCATATGTTGAGTGCACCCACTATCTAGGATCCAATGATTCCCTCCAATCTTGTAATTCACCTACAAGCAAATAAGTAAGATTTAGGTACCCATTTTCCCTTGGGTCCTTGGAGGTTAGCAACCAAAGCCTTTGGTACCCAAATTGCCTTCTTCTTTGGGCCAACAATGGGTGAACCAACAAACTTTGCCTTGACACCCTTCTCACCCTTGGTAAGCATATAATAAGAATCAAAGGTGATGGAATGCACTTTTGTTGCCTTATTGTTGCTAGTGTTCATTTTAGCACATTTTTGCTCTTGATGCCCCCACTTGCTTGCATCTATTGCAATAGGAACCATTGCTCTTCACAAAGCTAGGCTTTGGAGTAACAAAGGCCTTCTTGCCTTTCTTGGGGACATAGCCTAAGCCTTCCTTGTTAAGGGAAAACCTTTGGCTACCCAAGCACTTTAGCAAGCGGGCATCCCCACCATATGCCTTCCTCAAGGAGTGGGTGAGCTCATCCACCTCTCTTTTTTGAGAGTCTCATTCTCAACTTTTAGTGATGAATCTAAAATTACTCCATCACTACTAGTAGAGCTTGAGTGGGTTGATGTGGATGTGGAAGGAATAGATGGTTCTTCAACATCAACCAAGAATGGTTCATCTATGATGTTACATGTTGAACCAACATCCTTCTTGATGATTGAGCAAGCTCTATCATTCTTCTCTAAGAGCAAGGTATGGGCCTTTTGAAGCCTTGTATGAGCTAGCTCCAATTCCCTATGGTCTTCCTTTAGACCCTCATGGGTGGCCTCTAGCTCACTAAAGTTTTGCTCAAGAGTTTTTACACACTTTTGCAAAGCTCTACATTCCTTGTCCTTAGTCTTAAGCATGATATGAGTTTGCTTAAGCATCTCAAGAAGATCATCTTTAGTGGGTTCACATTCATCATCTTCATCATCACTATCATCATATTTTACTTCATTATCACTTAGTTCATCATGCTCATGCAATGATACCTTAGTGGCCTTAGCCATGAAGCATGAAGGTGATGAGCCGAAGAGGGATGACTTCTTATGTTGGCCAATTGCACTCATGGCCTTGGGCTTCTCTTCCTCTTCATCGGAGGAGCCATCACTATCCCAAGAACAAACAAAAGCACCATCATTTGTCTTCTTGAATATCATGGTCTTGCTCTTCTTGTTTGTCTTGCCACCCTTGTATGCCTTCATCTTCTCTTTTTCCTTCTTGATTGGGCAATCGGCAAGGATGTGATAAGGGCTATCACACTCAAAGCATTTTCTTGGCTCTTCATTGCCCTTGGATGAATCATTTCTTCTTCTAGAGCCTTGCCCAAACTTCTTGCTCTTCAAGACTTTGCTAAATTTCTTCACAAACATAGCAAACTCTTGATCAATCTCTTCAAGGTTGATTTCCTCATCTTCTTCTTCTTGAGCTTTGGACTTGCCCTTAGCCTTGGATGAGGTGGTGGCAGCCTTGAATGCCACAACCTTCTTGCTCTTGTCATCTTCTTTTTCTTCCTCATCTTCCATGCCATCAACCTTCTCATCGGTTAGCACCTCACCAAGCAAGTCACTAGGTGTCATGGTGTCCAATGCACCTCTAAAGAGAATCTTCCTCAACATGGCAAATCTCTTGGGCAAGCACATCAAGAATTTGTGCCCAAAATCTCTATCCAATGTCTTCACTCCTAGTGCCTTGAGGTCATTGACAATCACTTGGAGCCTATGGAAAGTATCCGTATGCTCTCATCTTTCTTCATCTTGAAATTCTCAAATTCACTCTTGAGAACATACAATTTGGCACTTTTCACAACCTTGGTGCCCTCATAGGTCTCACAAAGCTTCTCCCACAATTCACTTGCCTTCTCAAGATCCTTGATGCCTTCAAACACTTTGACATCCATTCCCTTGTAGAGTGTGCTCAATGCCATTGTGTTGCATTGCTTGTGGATCTTGTCGGTGGGTGTGAGGTTGGTAGGATCTAGGATGACAAAATCCTTCTCCGTCACTTCCCATACTTGGTCATTGATTGATCCCAAGTACATTCTCATGCTTCTCTTCCAATAGTCAAAATTTTTGACTCCATCAAAGAACGGAGGCTTTCCCCCAATATTGTTGAACACAATACTAGCCATGCTTCACACCGGAGGTTGTTAAGCCTTCTAAAAACGGTGACCACGGCTTTGATACCACTTGTAAGGTCCTAGATGGCTAGAGGGGGGTGAATAGCCTATAAAAATTTCTACAAACTCACTAAACAAACCGGTTAGTATAACAAATGGCGAATAAGCGGTTTGCACTAGCTCTAGTGGTCTTGCAAGCCTTCTAGTGACAAGACTAAATATTTCTATGATCTCTAAGTCACACAAAGTCTATGTCACTACTCTATCTAGTGAGCAATCCTAATATGGTCCTTATGCTAGCAAGAACAACTACACAAAGCAAGTGCTAGCTCTCTACTCAAAGTAAACTAGGAAGGTAAATACAAGAGTAAGAGCGATATACCAACTCGTAGAGGATGTCAACCAATCACCGGGAACGAGATGAACAATCAATCACACGAAGGTGATGATCCACAATCCGAGACAATGAACAAGTTAATTTGTTCACCCGGAGTTCGCTTGTACACCGACAAGTTACTCTCCGGTTGTGCCGACCAACACAAGGATGGTGTTTGAGCTAGGCGGTGCCCTTGCTAGCCTCAACACACCACTCAACAAGTGTGGTACCCAAGACACGAGCAATGTATTCCTTGCACTTTGTCTTCCCGACGAGGAGTGCGTAATCCTCTCACAAATCAACCGGAGGTGGCCAAGAAACAATCACCTCTTCTTGCCAACAACTCCACCAATCCTCCATGCCGGCTAGGAGCGGTGTCTCCAAGAGAAACAAGAAACCAACCGGCTCACAATGATCCCCAAGTGCCTCTAGATGCAAGAACTCGATGCAATGCACTAGGATCAACTCTTCTCTAAAGAATGAAGCTCAAATCAAGAATGAGAGAGGAGGGAGGCTTGCTTGCTTGATCAAAAGATCTTAGGAATGATTCAAATGTCCAAGAGAGAGAGCAAGAGGCAGCCAAGGGGGTATAAATACCCCTCACCACAAAATGTGGCCGTTGGGGAGAAAACCACGTTTTACGGCCGACGGACGGCACTTGACGGACTCACCGGTTAGTCCGGACGGTGGGTCGGTCACAACCGACAACGCCCAAAATGGTGAATTTGGCCCCTCGTCTCGGCCCAGGTCCGTCCGCGCGGGTCCCGGTCATGCTTCCGGTCAGCACCGAAGCATCCGACGGTCGCGTCCGGTCGGCCGAGGGCGAACCCCCGGCTACACCCATACGGAATTACGATCGGACTCAGCGACCGGTCGTCCGGGCGGATCCAGCCACTTCGGCCGGTGCGTCCGGTCCACGCTGAGCTGCGAATTTTCATCGTTTCGTCGTAGTTCCTTCGCCTTTACTCCAAACCGACTTCCGTCACTTGTTCCTTGTTGCCGACACGCCGAAGAACACCTCGACACCAAGTGTTAGCATTTTCGAAACAATTTTCACCAAGCACGGAATTAGCTCTTTAGGTTAGAATGCATGCATATGAATTTTGAACCTAAAGGCACATGAGGACCGATATGTACGATAAGTTTCCCTCTTTATAGCACGGCTTATCGATCCTATAATCACCCACACCCTCTATGGCGTCTTGGGTGTGAAATCAAAAGCCCTATGCAAAAACCTTTGCCTTGGGCACAATTGATCTCGAAACTCCACCGAAGTTGCATGCTTGATCACCTTTTGGATCACCTCGATCCATCCTCCATGATCACCACGCACCAACTCCGGCACGACCAATCTCCAATCTAATCAAACACTTGGCATCGAGAGATTAGTCCTTAGGTGTCACTAATTAGCCAAAACCAAACTAGAGATCTTCACATGCTTGATCTGCAATTCTTTTACTGACGTGAGGTTTACTGTCTTCATTTTTTAAGCGCCGATCATCCTCTGGGAAGCGTGCCCCCAGTCTTTCTTGGATGGGACGGCGGTTGACTCGTGCCTGTCTGTACCCGTGGTATTGCTCACTGCATTCAGGGCAATTATTCCTAGCGCATGGCTTCAAGCCTTCATTCCAAAGAATGCCTAAAGAAAGGATAGTCCCAATGAGACTCCTCTCGTTCTTTCATGTACTCCTCCTATTCTCGGTGATACATCTCCTCTTCATACCTCCGCTGCTCTTCTGCAAGCTGCTGATCTCTACGACGTTGCTTTTCTTGCTGTCTTTGCCATTTGTTCAGCAGTATACGAGATGTCACCCTTGGTTTGGAGGTTTCTCCTTTCTCTGTTTGGCTATTTGGAAACCGAACACGACGCTCCTGGAGCTCTACATCAGACACTTGTCGACTAGGGTCAACTGAACCACTTTGCTTTGCCCTCTCAGAAGTCAGCACTTTCATTGGGCCTTTGCCCTTAGGATCACTGGCAGAAACCATGCATGTATCAAAAGTGACCATGCCTGCTGGGAAGGGCTCCTTGTCCACCTTCATGTTGTTGTTGAACTTGAGGAGACCCTGCCGTATAGCCCTCTGAATCTGCCGCCTGAAGATTCAGCAGTCGTTGATGTTGTGAGTGATCATGTCATGGAAGCCACAATATTTCCCAGTCTTGACCCAATCTGGACGTCTCATAGAATGATTCTCTGGTAAATTGATGCGTCCTTCCTTGACCAAGAATTCAAAGAGCTTGTCCGACTTGGAGATGTCGAAGGCATATGCCCCCTTGAGTGTCTTCATCCAACGCTGGTTAACCTGGACAGGCTCCTTGCCCCAAGCGAATTCGGCAGCTGCCACCTCCTCTTGGCCATCATCTTCATCTTCTCCTTCTTCCAGAAAGTGGTGATATGCCTGATAAGACACATTGCCCCCTTTCTGAAAACGGGTATCCTTCTTGATGCTCTAGAACTGATTGGCCATGAGTGACAAGCGCCTTGAGAGTTGTCCAAGGTCGTCGAACTCCATGCCGGCTAGCTTTTCTCTGATGGCTGGATGCATACCCCGAATGACTATAGTTGGCAACTGATGGTCTGGCAAATTCAGAGAGTAGCATGAATTCTTTGTTTCTCTGAACCTGCGTAAGAACTCTTGTGGTGACTCATTATATTTCTGTGTCAACCCCATCAAGTCAACGAGTTCTTTTTCATTGGAACCACTGTAGAAGTATGAATGGAATTTGTCCTCCAGCTCAGACCATGTTCCAATAGAATTGGCCGGCAATGTGGCAAACCATGTGCAAGCTGGCCCTGTAAGGGATGATGGGAAGAAGTGAATCCTCCATGATTCATCATTGGCAAGCTCTCCCAACTAAATCAGATACCGACTGACGTGTTCGGTAGTAGAGGTGTCATCTTGTCCAGAGAACTTGGTCAAGTCGGTAGGAGGCTTCAACCTTGAAGGAAGCGCCACTCTGTTGTATCAATCAGGATATGGTGACTGATACACATAGGGCCGATTCTTGGGCTTGATCCCAAATTGGTGTTGCATCATATCGGCCATCCTCGCTAGGAGTATATCCACATTTGAATCTTGAGGTCCATGGAACTGTCCTCCTGACTGTCCAGCTGGCCTATATCCAGGATTTGGCATAGCATGAATGGTGGAATAGTCAGTGAACTCGGTATAACCAGGGCCAAAGGGATTTCTCTGTAACCCACTGGCCATTGGAGCTACTGAGTAAGTATTGTATACTGGAGGATTCCCAGGTGCACCGAACGCCGCTTCTCCATGTGTCTTGGCTCCGGATTCTCCTGGTTTTTCTGGTGTCTTGTTCTCTCCTCCAGATTCCTGATTTGTAGCTCCTTTCTTTGGTGGTGGCTTTGGCACATGTATATATCTAGGCCCTGAAAGCTCACCAAGCCATTCTGCAAAGTGCTGATCAAACTCGGGTCCAAAGCTGCTCTTCATGATGTCACGGAAAGTATTAAAGAACACCGTGTTGTGATTAGTCATTGCTCTCCCAATAGCAGCTGCAACAATCTCTTCCATCCGACAAATTTCTTCAGGCGTCGGTTCTTCATCTCCCTTCTCTGCCCCCTCTTCTGTGTCAAAAACTTGATGAGCATATTCCTTTTCACCGGGCATCACAATCTTGGGAAGATCTGTTTTCTGGATGATTGCACCGCTCTTGTTCTTGGAGAAGCATGACATGCACTTTTTGCGCGAAGGCGCCGCACATATCTCTCACCATGGTTTCCGTGTCGATCGGTAGGTCACTCAACTGAACCTGAATGACATTGTTCTTGTTGACTTGTTTAGGCATCTTGTCTTGACCTTGAGTTGTCCCACTAGGCGTGCCAAAAAGTGTGTAGGCACAAAAACGACTCTGCGCCAAGCACACCCGACAAGCGGAATAGCCGGCTTTTACTCGATTGCCCGAGTGTCTTGAGGCGTGCCGATCAATTTGACCTGTTAATTGACAAGGAGGTAAAAGTGAGATCCGGAACATGCCCGGTGAGACCAAGACAGTTCCGCATGTATGGCTCTAAGGCCGATGTAAAGACATATAGCTATGAGAGCTATCGTCGATAGATAATGAATGCATTCGGTAAGCATGTATAAAGATGTAATGTGATAACAGCTTGCGAATGATCATAGAAGACATGTTTGAACAAATAAAGTAGATCATCATGATATGACATCGTAAAAAGTTCTATTGCGTAGATCGAATTAATTGACAACATGGAACAAAAGCGGGTAACTCATAAATGTAAACCTAATCTAAATGACACATGCATAGGTTTCATCCAACTAGTCTCGCGCGACGCCTAGCCTTCCTAAACCCGTCGAGCTTAAACCCTTGCAAGCTAATCCACCGCATGATACCACTTGCTACGAGATCTAAACCACTTACCACAGCTAGATCAATCTACCGCATGATACAATCTAACCATGACAAGCTAAAAGCACGCATACATCTAAACAGATCTATAAATACTCATTACTCGTTGAAGCGTATGCATAGACAAGTAAAGTACATATGCAAACCTAATCTAAAGCAAAGCCGAGATTTATCCCGATCAGTCCTAACAAAAATCCACCGCATGATACACCGCAACAAGCTAATCCACCGCATGATACGGCTTGCCGACTTAACCGTTCTAAACCCTCTTTGTCCTAACAGCTATCCACCGCATGATACACTACAACAAGCTAATCCACCGCATGATACGGCTTGCCGGACTAGACTCTAACGATAGGTAGACTCACACATGCAAGATACGAGTAAACACATAATCAGATTCGGCAAACTTGCCGAACCGTGGTCCATGAAGAAGGAACTCACACGCAAAAAACCTTAGCTGCCGCCGCACGACTCATGACAAAACGCGCAAGAACCCACAACACGTAACAACCTAGATTGATCTAGGCTCGGCTATGAAAGAACGCGATAGATCTAATGACAAGCTAATGATGAACATTGGAAGAATTGATGACATCTAGATCTAACATAAGATAAAGCCGAGCCACATCAATCTAAATTGGGCAAAAAAGTGTGTGCAATCATAATTAAATAAATAAATAAATAAATAAATAAGAAGCATGCACCACTTGGTAACTTAATGAATTCATTAGATTGCCAAATCTAATGAAGCCGATAACTAGCTCTAAGCCGACCTTAGCCCACCGGATGGCTCATGATCGACAAAGAACCATCTTGTCCCCGATAGCTTAAATCGCCTGATGATACTAAGCGTGAACAAGACTACTTGCAATAATCTAAATCCGCTGACGATACTAGACATGGTGCAAGGTTGCCGGTACTTTACGGAGGTCGGCAGTGTCGATGATTCCTCTCGCATAGATCGACAACACGACCGGACTCGAAGGGTGGCACGGAGCCAAGGCACGGAGCCGGGTTTGTTGTATTGATTTGGTAGATCATTTTACGATTCTTGGGGGTCTCATATTTATACCCCACTGGGCTTGACGAGTCCTAACTAATTACGAATAAACATAACGAAAATATCTAGCTAAGATACATTGTCCTCCAAGCCTTCTCGGAGTCATGAGATTGCACGTGGCATGGGCCCTCATCCCGGATATCTTCCTTGACGCTCCACGCCTGCCGAACCATCTCGTGTTCAACTCTTCCTGGACTCGGGCTCCTAGCCGAATAACAACGGCTTCCCCGAATGCTACAAGTACCATGGCTGTTGTACTGCTAGCCGAATGACCTCTTTACCGAATCGTCATATGCCGGCCCACTTCGTCATTCAGGCTTTACCAAATTTTGGTGTTAACAGCCGCGGCCATATGCCGCCCAAGAGGATGGCGGTCGGTGCGGTGATGTTGGCTCCGTCGTGTAGGCTCCCAAGGCGAGGAAGTTCGGCCCCGCGAACTCCGCTCGAAGCAAGGCCTCCAAAAAGTCCGGGCAAGAGTGGAGAGGAGGCCGGAAGGTAGAAGCGCCATCGAAGAGGAGGAGGCCGTCTTCGAGTGTCCATGCTGGAGCAGCGTCGCCCATGGTGACGTCGAGGGCGATGCGGCATAGATGCTGATCCTCCAATGTAGCCCCGGCATAGCCGGACGAAGACTCCGGCGGATGTGTCGTAGAGGTCCAAGGCGCCGCATGCCTCGAACGCTTCCCAAGCCGAAATCGCAGCGCACGGATGCCGGCGAAGATGCGACCTGAGGAGGCCAGGGCCAGGGGCGCCCCTATGTTGAGGGGGTGGAGCTGAAGTGAACGTGCTCGGGCGACCCTCACGGTAGTACTGCAGCTCGTGGGTCGCGAAGTCCCACGCCACACGCCCTAGGCTTGCTAGCCAAGGCATGCCAAGGATGACGCCGACGCCCTCGCCCGGGCATGACGTGAGGCATCGATGTCGAAGGTCTTGGCGTCGAGGCGTAGTGGCACGCCGAAGGTGGCAGGCGGCATGTAGACGCGGGCGCCGTGCCGCTGGTGATCAGACACGCGCCCGGCCGAGTCCGAGGCCCGCCGTGGTCACCACGCTGGGTCGATGTAGTTGTGCGTTGCTCCCAGTCGACGATGATGTTGACGCCCGTGCCCGAGATCATACCGACGAGGTAGAGAGAATGAGCACCACGCACCGGAGTCGGGGTCCCCGGTGAGGACCTTCGGATCAGTGGCTCCTCTTGACGTCCGCTAGTGGGGCGTTTGTTGTGTCGCCGGTGTAGTCGTTGAAGATCGTGATGTCGAAGAGATGCTTGCACTTGTGACCCCCATGAGAACGGCTCGTCACGCTTGAAGCGAGTCCAGCCTTGCGCCGTTCGTCATCTCCTTCGTGTCGGCCGTTTGAACGGCCGAAGTCGTTCTTTGCCGACGAGGGGGGGCGCCAGGGCGGCTGCCAGGGACGAGGGCGCAGGGGCCCCGCTTCTTTGCCCGTGTTGGCTTGCCGTGTTGTAGAGGATGGCGAGGCGTCGCCGTGCGCCGCCCTGCGAGACATGGCTGCCTCCATGTCCTTGGGGTTCTGCATCTCGACGTCCGTCTTGAGCGGTTCGCCCAAGCCTCTTTGTGTAGATGTTGACCTCGCCGCTGGTCGTCGAGGTTACCGCATGCGCCACGCGGTGCCGAAACTGCTCGGTGTACTCATCGACGCCGCCCTGTCTTCCTTAGTGATGCCGACTCACCCAGCGGATTGCGCCATTCAGCCGGGCGGCGCTTCGTTGACATATTGAGCAAAGCTTGCCCAATCTGCCACCGGTTTCTCTGGGACAGCCTCATGTACCATTGCTTTGTGCTCCTCCCGTGAGACGATAGGAAGCATACCGGACTTGCTCAGAGGGCGGCGTACCTTGTCCCTCTCAAGAATTGTTCATAGCGGTTGATCCATGGGAGGGGATCCTCCTTGCCATCGTGACGTCGGGAAGGACAGCTTGTGCGCACGGGAGCCGAGCTGCGGGTTGTCGGCCGGGGCGGCGCGGGCGCCCCCGATGGCGGCGCCCCTGGCGGCGCGGCCTTCGGCCTCAAAAGTAGCCCATCATCGGGTTCTCCAGATCAGCCAGCTGTGACCCGATTGTCCCGGGTTCTCGCTTGCCATCATCCGCTTCTTGATGAAGTCATGGGTCGCCGTCTCGAACATCGCCCTCATCTCGATCTCAACGCCATGGAGTTGTTGACGGTGTTTGAGCGCTCTTTGGATCGTCGCCGAGAGGATATCGAGCTTATCGCCGATCTTGTCCATCCTAGTGTTGAGCTTGGCGAACTCATCCCCCAAGTTCTTCGCCAGCCTTCTTGGATTCGCGTCCATGGTGGTGGGTGGATCGTAGTGGTCTCCGATACCACCGCCGGGAACCAAATTAGATTGGGCCGGAACCGACACGTGGATTGAGGAATTGGGAAGAGAGGAGGAGGAAGGGAACGATGGTGGCGGCGGTGGAGCGGGCGGCGGCCGCGCCCGGGCCGCAGAGGAGCGGCGGCGGCGGCGCCGGGGCGCGGGGGGGGAGAGAGGGGAAGGGAAGATGGGATAAAAATTCGTTATTTGCTTGTTACCCGAAAAGATTACAGACCCTTACTTATATAGCCCGGCTAGTGGGACTTGTATCTCAAGCAATCTCTCTAAAGGTTTCCTTATAGATTGGAATACCTTTTTACAAGCATGTCCTATTTATTTATTTCCTAATAAGGGTCTCCCTTATAGATGAGATATCCCCTTGCACACCAAAAACACCTAAAGATAATCCTAGATATTTTCCCTCTTTTTCTCCGAATTAGTTGCCGAAGAATCCGCGGAAGGGAGGGGACGGAGGCGGGGGCGCGCGCGCGAGGCCCGGGGGGGCGGCGCCGGCGCCCTTGGGCCTATCTGGCCTGTTCTTCCGGGCCCTCTTTCCTGGATCATGACAGCCCGCTTTCAAAAAAAATAACTATGCAATCATCAATGAACACGATCATCAATTGATCGACTCCATTGATGCATAGATATGAAAATTACGTGGATTAACTTGGCTGATTATAAAACGAGCTAGCTCATTATGAAATAAGCCAACACTACACCACAGCCCAATTGGACGTCTGACCAATGGTCGGTATAGACCTCGCAATCACGTTGGTCGGTCGATCGGTATATCATCGTAACAGATGGTCGGTCGCTACATCTTATTATTTCATCAGACGGTCGGTCGCTATTTTTATTTGGCTTTGGTGTTGGACGGTCGGTCAGTAAAACATGTTGACAGGGTCAGACGGTCAGTCGGTATATTGAATTGGGCCTGCACGCGCACAATTAGCCCAATTTGTGCCTACAATTTTAACACGGTTTCTTTGGACTCCAACAGCCCGCCCATTTAGAAGCACCAAGTATATAACAACAGACTTTAGGTTTTCTGGATGGAGCATGCCCCCACCGCAGCCGTGTTTGATGTTCCAAATTTGCTCTTTATGTTCTTTTGTTACATTTCCAGCTACTAATTTTTAATTCAGTTTTATTACATAAATTTTTCAGGTGCGAGGTAATGGCTAGAGGTAGGCTGGTGCTATCAGGAATCAGTTAGATTGAAGTGCGCATGGTCGGTTCATTATTTTGGACGTCTTAACTAGAGCTGAATGCTTTTGTTAAGACTTACTAGTCATGAATCATTTTGTAATGAGTGCAAGCAAACCATATGAGATTTGTGTTGTGCAAGTGCAACCAGCGCAAACATCTTTCAGCTATGCATTATTCTAGTATGATGGCTAAACCGCATCCTGCCTTGATGTAACTTGTTTATACAAGATTTATGGATAATGACACAAGATATGCTTATGGCTATAATATTTGTGGAATATAAGTGTTAGTTATGATGAGCTTTTGTGTCGTAACTGTGTATTGTTTTGAAATGGAATTGTCAATTGAATGCTTCATTGATCATATGATTAGTACAGATCATGAGATTAATGTATAAGCTATAATATTATGCTGTAATTTCCTTATATGTAGAGCGCCTGATGGTTGGTCGCTATATAATCTATAGCATCAAAGCATTGGTTGCTATAAGTTTGTAAGTGTAGTTGGATGGTCGGTCGCTGTATGTTAGGCGTACCGTCGAACGGTCGGTTGCTATAAAGTAAGTTGGTCGCTATAAGTTATAGCGACGCCACTTACAAATGACCGACTAAATTGGTCGCTATATGATTATAGCGACCGCCCGTATGTCGCTATACTGACTTATACCGACCATGCGTAGCTCGCTATAAATAGGTTGTGGTATACTGCAAGCTATTAACGTGTGAGTCGAGCGAGCTAGCGAGTTATAAGTTTTTAGTCCAAGTTTATTGGTTCCAATAGGAGCACATGTCATAAATCAGGATCATAGGATGCAAAGAGACTCACGGTGCCAGGTAAAAAGACATGATTGGAAAAATGTCCTCTCTTTAATAGTAGGATTTTCAAAAACTATGCAAGGAATGCGTGAGTATCCAAACAAACTTCAGGGCTAATTAATTGTGTAGTCTAATCATTTTTGCCTTACAAGAATGTCTTCGGACCGAGACTAAAATACAACACAAAAGAGTAATAATTATTAGAAAGAAGAGACTAATTAATGTTGATCATTGTTGCAACTGAAGAAATAAATTTTTTTCTCTGAGTTTTGTTTGGTAAATATTGATCGTGTCTTAAATTATGCGTTGATTGTCGGAGGTGGTTCTAGTTCTATTCTATAAATTGTACATACATTTGCCATGGCAAGTGCAATACATGCATCAGTATTTCCATCTCTCCCATCTTCACATAAAAGAAAAAAAGGTTGCATTTCCTCATCATGTTAGGTGTCAAGGGCAATGCATGGTGGGTCCTGTCCTTGACAGTTGCTTTGTTCTCAGTTCTTGCTACTATGTCTTCAATCATCACGCCCTGCCAAGGTGAGATATGTAATTATATACTCTCTCTGCCCCCATTATATTTGTTGGGAAAACCTGCAGGTCAAATTTTCTTAACTTTAATAAGGCTTGCACAGAATATTAGCAACATTTGTATCTTTTGAACTATCTAGTGATACTAATTATGTAATGTAAACATCAATTTGTATCTTTGAGTTCGCTTTGACTTTATACACTACTACAAAAATAATTTACAAGGCGTTTCCATTTGATTAACAAAAACCCACATTGGTAAATCAATTAACTGTAAATATTGGCTCAATTAGGAGCTCAAACGGCTCATCTCAGCTTGAGATTGCACTCAACATATATATACCGGCTACTAGGGTTTCATCGGCATCAAATTCTGTCACTCTCTCAGCCCACTAGCGCACTCAGCGTGGGACCCACTCTCTCACCAACCACTCTCTCGCGCGTGACAAAAACGCCTCCCCTGCCTTCGCGCCACGCACCTACCCTCCCATTACCGACTCCACCGGCTCCATCACCTCCACCGACTCTATCGGATCCTGTCCCTCCCCAAGTCCGGCGGCTCCTGTCCCCTTCCCCCTTTGCATGACATGCACATCTCGGCGGCGCAAGGGCTCACTTCAGCTGGCCTTTGGTTTGCGGTTCCCAGCCGGCAGGGCGGCGGTGCATGGGGATCCGCGCTGGGTTCCACCATGGAGGTTATGGATAAGGTAGCGCACGGGCTCGCGCTAGCCGGACTCGAGCTCCCGCCCATGGAGGTCGCGAGATCCAGTGGTAGGCCTCGTGCTTGCGGATCCCGGAGGCCACGATGGGGAGGGCGTGTAGTCCATGGCGGCGCCGAGCGCGGAGGATGACGACGACCATGGGGGGCGGCGGATCCGCACATCTCCACCTTTAGGTCAGGATCCGACATCGAGGCCGGTGGATCCGCGCGAGCTCGTCGACGGGGAGATCCGGCGGCATGAGCCTAGATCCCGCCCATAGGGTTCGGATATGGGCGGCTTTTATTTTTTTTATTAATCATGGCGGGCATCCAAAACCACTACGGTTAATGAAACAAAAAGCGCCACATAAAAGAATTTGTGTAGTAGCGTTGGAAGTGAGAATGACATAAAAAGTGGATGAAGAGATAGTACCTTCTGTATATGGTCATGTAAAAAGGGACGAAAAGGGTACCTTCTATATGGTGTTTTAATAATGTATATGTAAACTACTTATTGAACTAAACTTGTTTCATTTGTGTATTGTCATAAACTCATATATGGCGTTGCATGTGTAGGTGGGAGCCGTTCCTTGATCGTATCATCATCGCCACCAGACATTTCACCGGTGAAGAGGCCGTTGCCGAATTGCCACATGGACAAACATTGTATCTTTAATGTGACGTGCGAGATTTATTGCAGACACCACCATTATGGCTTAGGTTCCTACTGCGAGACAAACTACCGTCCCTGGGTGTGTTGCTGCCTGGAATAGCCACTGTGTAATGCATCCAACTGTTTCTGATGCAAAATATATATTCAATAAACAAACTAGAAAGGTGTGGCCTGTTTATTGCAGGACCATAGTGACATCTCGATCTACTTCTTAAATTTTATACGCAATCGCAATGCCATGTACATGTGATCCCCGTTCCAAGAAACTGCCCTAACGCTAAAACCAGTTGCTAGTTTCGATAGTTTGGATGCAACCAAGAAACTTCCTATAGAAACTGTGTAGGCCATGTTATCTCGTCTAATTCACACTTTTTGCCTTTTTCTCATTTTTTTCCGAATCTGGAAAAATATTTTATACAGCGCCGCAGCTCGCTCTCATCCTGCTGTACCACACTGTCTAGACTGCTCACACGTTCACGTATCTCATGAGGGAACCCACAGAACAAGAGCCGAACCCTTTGGGATATTACTATGATGCATTTTTACAACGCCTTTTGGTCAATAGTTTGAAAAAAACTGTGCGTGGTAAATTTTTTCGTTGGTTCGGAATTCGGTTCATGCCCCAAATAAGCAGTCAACATACCCAAGTCTCTTACCTGGCACACGCACCGCTAACGTTTGTGGCGCACACCTGCTCTGGTCGCCCCTGCAAACCACCGTTCTTCTCCTTCCTCTGCCAGTCCAGCCCCACCCCGACATCGACCACCACCCAGGACACACTGTCGACCTTACTAGCAACCTCGCTGCTCGCCGCCCAACCCCATCGGATGATCCTGCCCTTCCCTAATACGAATTGAGGAACTTGCCGGCGACTCCTCACCTCAAATGCTGGCGGCACCACCCATCTGGATGTCGTCCACTGCCTTCGGTAGCACCTTTCAGCCTCGCTCACCTCCGGCAACCCACTACCACTACCCATCCATTTTGAGCCGGTGGTTCAATGTTGAGGATTTCCTCAATCTAGAACCCTAGCCATAACAACAGCAACCTCTCGCCGCCGACCTCGAAGTCACCCTCTCTTAAGAAAGAAGGAGCAACATGTTGTATTCCCCATCGCCGCCGGCCACCTCGTCCACGGCCGGCAGCAAGTACACAACCGTGCTGCTCCTTCTGCTGCCCACCCGCGCCTGCGTGCTGCCACTCTACCCTAACCAAGAGGAAGACGGCATGCGGTCGATAATGATTTGGGTCAACATACGGTTCATCTTACAAACCGTTTATGAGAAATATTTGCACTATTATCCATATTACACGAGTGAGCCCGCATGAAGAGCCAAACCCTCAAGAACATTGATAGAAAAACATTTTTGCAAGATCATTTTCACCAATGGTTTGATATATAAAAACCATGGGTGATGGTGAATGGGGAAGATAGTGCCTTTTTAAAACCTAGGAAAGGTTTGAGGCAAGGTGGACCCCTGTCTCACTTTATCTTGAATAGCAGATGGCTTAACCAAGATGCACTATACCACAACCTATCTATATACCGTGCTACGGACGGTCGCTATAAGTCAGTATAGCGACATACAAACAGTCGCTATAAACATATATCGACCGAATTGGTTGGTTGCTGATAGTGGCGTCGCTATAACTTATAGCGACCGACCTTAGTTATAGCGACCGACCGTTCGACGATACAACATGGCCTTTAGTCCCAAGCTAGTTGGGGTAGGTCCCCGTTCCCGTTCATCAGCTATACTTAGGTCGGGACGGTGATTCCAGGCGGCGGCGGAGATTCGACGCTGAAGCTCGTGGGCATGAGTCTAAGGGAGAAGAAGAACCAAGTGATTCCCGAGTCCATGAACCGAAGGAAGCCGCTGCGCACGCAGCCTCTGCTGCAAAGTCGTCATCGATGCGTAGTCGATGTTGGAGGCGCCGCGCGTCTCCACATCGGCGTGGGCATCGTGGGACAGAACCAGGCTGTCACTACAGGCACTCAAGGAGAATGTCCTTGACAAAGCCACGCAATACATGTCATTGCCCAACTCGCCCACCTCCTTGTGTCCCGCCGATGAAGGATGCTGCTTGTAGCCGCTGATGCCTAGACGAGAGGGCGGCCGCCAAGGAGCACGCGCGTGAGATCCTCCGCCGAGATAAGGAGACGGTCGCTAAAGTCTGATAAGAACACATCCTCGCCGCCAGCGGTGGACAAGGGGCGGAGCTACTTTAACGAGGAGAAAACGTAGTGATGATTAGTCTTGCAATTCATATATCAGCCATGGAGGACGCCGTGTGCGTGTCATGGTTCAAGTTCAACAAATTGCCAAGACGGTGGCCCCAAAGCCAAGACGGTGGCCCCAAAGCCAGCGCCGAGCATCACAACCCCTGGGTGGTGCCACTAGGAAAGAAGCTGCTATTCCACTACCTACGCGCCTGGGCTGCTGGCGGACCTGCTGCTGGGCACGGATGCCTCGTCGACAACGGCGTTCAGGCTACCGCCGTTGGATACGTGCAGGCGGTCATCGTATTCAGTCGGTGGCGGCGACAATGGGGCTACCGCTGTTGGGTACAGCAAGCAACGACGCCTGTGTAACAGAGGGAGACGGTCACTTAACGCTTGTATGCCTCCCAAGATGCGATATGCCCGACGAAGGGGCCTTTCTAGGCATCATATGTACAAAATGGCATGGATGGTGTAAACATGGAATTGTAATGGCGTTTCTCCTATTAGATGAATTGTAACGGCGTCTTTCAAAAGTCAGAGAATTGCAATGGCCTAAATCTAGTTATGCCAACTATATAAGCATCACCACCGCCACGCTAAACGCATTCAAACGAAAGCATAGGGTTTTGCCTCTTCTGTTTTGCAGCCGCGTCGCCAATCTCGGCACCGATCGTTTCACGGCACTAGCGACCGGGCGAACAGGTCTCCGAAACCATCATCTTTGTGATCCTGCACCGGGAGAAGGCGAATAAGGTTTTTGGGAAGCGCTCTTGGCGTATCGCTCCCAATCTTCACCACGGCTCGTCTTCCGGAAGGACACACGGAGGACCATGTCGGCGTCGTCTTCATCGTCAACTTCTTCAACCTCTTCCGCCACCGCTGATCGACGACAACGACAGAGACCTGGAGGATGTTAGCTTCGCCTTCGGGAGCCTCTCCATCACGCTATCATCTAGTTCCCCAGCAAGTATTATTCCCAAAATCTAATCTTAGTATTAGTCATGTTGAATCTGTCTAATCTATCTGGTGTGCTAGTTGTGTTTACACCTGTTGCCTTGATCATGCTATGCTATATGATGTTGAATCATGTTATGATCTATGATATGGCTTTGTGTTTTGCTAGTATGCTTCACATGCTTTATCTAGTAGATCTGTTCATCATGATTTATATTATGGAATTAATGTGGAAATTGCCTAATATTTCAACACGCACCACCCATCTGGATGTTGTCCACCGCCTTCGGTAGCACCTTTCGACCTCGCCACCTCCAAAGAACCCACTACCACTACCCATCCATTTAGAGCTGGTGGTTCCATGTTGAAAATTTCCTCAATCTTGAACCCTAGACATAACAACAGCCACCTCTCGCCACCGACCTCAAAGTCACCCTCCCTTAAGAAAGAAAGAAGGATCACCGTCGGCAAAGATGTACACCACCATGCCGCTCCTTCGCTTCTCACCCCCCGGTGCTGCCACACTCCCCTAACCAAGAGGAAGACGTCGTGCAGTCGATAACGATTTGGGTCAACATACGGTTCATGTTACAAACCGTTGGTGAGAAATATTTGCACTGTGATCCATATTACACGATTGAGCCCACATGAAGATCCAAACCCTCAAGATCATTAATAGAAAAACTTTTTTGCAAGATCATTTTCACCAAAGGGTTTGATATATAAAAACCATGGGTGATGGTGAATGGGGAGGATAGTGCCTTTTTTAAACCTAGGAAAGGTTTGAGGCAAGGTGAACCCCTGTCTCACTTTATCTTCACTGGGAGATGGCTTAACCAAGATGCTTTAAAAGCTGTGGATAGAGGTATCATTAAGGGTCTATTTGAAAGTTTTAGAGTAGGTGGTGTGGTGTCACTGCAATGTGTAGATGACACCATGCATTTTGTTTTCTAGTGTAGAGGAATCTGTAGCTCAGAGTCTTAAATGTACCCTCATGTGGTATGAGCAGGTGTATGGTATGAGAATAAATTATCATAAAGTGAGGTTGTTCCTTTGAACATATGGAACTTGTGGAGGTACATAGAGTAGCACATGTCCTTGTTTGCCTTTTGGGCAGCTTCCTTATGAAATACTTAGGTATTCCACTCCATTTTGATAATATCTCTAGAGAGGATACACAAACTATAATAGATAAGATCTATACTATAATGGCACAGTTGTTTCTATTTTTGGAACAAACACCATCATCCGTCGGATCTCACAACCAAGGACTAGGATTCAAAGTTTGTCACACACGTCTTACAGGTGAGACCCCGACGCCCACGCTGCCAGACCCCAACGCCCACGGCCCGGGATCGAACCCAAGCGCCAGCACTTTTTACATTATCTCCGCTTTCTCTTTCTCTCGAAACACACCGGACCGAAACCGAGAAGTCTCGATCTCGCCAGCTAACCCTAGCCGCGAGCATCAAGGGATTCGAGGGCGAGGTGGAGCCGCGAAGCCGATGTGGCACATCGATGTGGAGGCCTGGAGGCGCAGAGCGTGTGGTGGCACACGCGTAGCATCCGCAACCGGCCAGCATTGGTGTCACCGCATCGATAAGCTCTAAATGGTTAGTTAGTTAGGATCCCATGCCTAAGATAATTGAACATTAGTTAGTTAGGATCTTGGTTGAAAAGATACAATGCTGACAAGCTGACAAAGATAAGCTCTAGAAAGAGATGATAGATTTCAAGTATAACACTAACAAACCAAACATCTTTGCCTCTAGGACAAATAACTCCTCTAGTTTCTTTATGGGTTTTATGTGGACTCTCAAAACAGCAAAGATGGTTTTAGGCGGAAAATAGGGAATGGTAAAAGGTCAGAATGTGGGAGGATACCTGCATATATATGCTCCACTAGCTTAGCTATTCAATTCTGGCCCATATAAGAATTATTCATGAGCATGGAATGTCTATTGCTGATTTATGGTATGTAACTAACCTGAAATGTGCCTACTAGGAGGACAATGAATGAAGATTAAATAAAACCAATCTTGGTTATAGGTTGTGGAATTGGTTTCCACAGTGCATTTGTCATGTGGAGCCAACAGCCACCATAGTCGTGCATGGTCAGCAGCAGCAGCCCGAGGAGGCATAGGAGTTAATTATCAGCTTTAGGCAAGCCCGAGTAGGCCTAGAGGTTAATGGCCAGCATTAGGCTGAGAGTGTTAGCTATTAACAGCAGTCAAGAGGGAGTTAAGGAGTTAGAGTTAATGGCTGGGAGGGAATCAAGGAGCCAAGGGCCAGAGGCTGGGCTCTTCTATTTATACCCTATAATCAGCTTATGAGAAATCAAGCAATGAAGTTATCCCTAACCTTCTCACCTCCCTGCTATCTCTAGTCTCATCCCTCAATCTCTCAAGCTCTTGGCAAAGCATAGGGCCTAGTTATCTCTCTTATGAACTAAGGTTCGTAGCAGCATTTCTCTGAGCAGGGGGATGAAATTAATGGTGTGGCAGTTTACTGCCAAGGGCACCTACTCTTCACAATATCTATATAAGGTGATTAGGTTCAGGGGCATTAAACAAGTTCATTTTTTGGTTGTTTGGGGCCACGATATCCCCAAAGTTCATATCTTTCTTTGGTTACTGATTAACAATAGGACTTTGACCAGGGATAATCTAGCTAAGCGCAGGGAAGTTAAAGATGAGAGTTGCTTGTTTTGCTCTAAGAATGAAACATTTCACCATCCATTTTTTGATTGTGCAATAGCTAAACAATGTTAGGTTACTATTTCTAAGATTATAGATACTCCTGTTGGAGGAAGTATTGATGATGTTGTCAATTTTTGGCTTAGTGCAAAAACGTTTACTCTAGTCAACATAGTTACATCTGTAGAGAATTCTTTGCCCTAGAGACAAGGCTGTGTTGATGGATGGCCATATGGAAAGAATCAAGGAAGTAGCCAAGATAGTGAGATCGCTACTAGATTTTCGAAGAAGAGATGCCCAAAGCAACATAGAAGGCAGGGGACTGAACCTCAAGACCATGGTCAAAACCACAAGGAGATCATGGCCATGGTGGGGGCCCTGGAGGAGGCGTTGAAGTCGATGGATTAAAGTGCCAGTGGGGGCGTGAGGTTAGTGGTTACTCCTGAACATGATATGAACTCTTTCAGTAAAAACTGAACCTGCTTTGTTTTGTTGACCTTGCTGTTTCTCGCCATTTCCGGAAGGGGATGGGTGTGCGTTACTAAACACACTAGTATATTGCCCGTGCTAACGCTTACGGTGAAATTTGATAATGCAAATCAAACAATAAAAAATGATTTATCAGCACAAATTAGTTTCTAAAGATTTGGATTCAATATTCTATGGGAACCTGTTTCCCAAAGAAAGCTTTATTATAACAGATTTTACTTAGTTACAAATAAGACTCTAGACACAAAACTGAAAACAATACTCTTGTCTTTAACATGACATAGTGGCCAAACATGCACGTAGCAGTCATATATCAGGAGCTTTATTATAACAGATTTTACTTAGTTACAAATAAGACTCTAGACACAAAACTGAAAACAATACTCTGTCTTTAACATGACATAGTGGCCAAACATGCACGTAACAGTCATATATCAGGAGCAGACCCCCCCCCAAAAAAAAAAAAAAATCAGAATTTGTAGGAGCAACTGGAGGGGCAGCCACCCCTCTAGAGGCCCACTGGTCACCATCCCACTATGATCAGCTCCTTGCGATGTTACCTCAAGCTTTTCATTTTCTTTTGACATCACTGTGCAAGCTCTCTGCACAACACACATCTCCTGCACACAGGGACGAAGCCAGAAATATTTTTAGGATGGGCTAAACAATACATAATCAAGCTTAGCCCCTTCTAATATAGGTAATTATACAAAAAAATTTAAGGTGGGGCTTAGGTGGGGCTCCATGTGGTTTAGAGCTGTAGGGGGCTGGAGCCGGGTTGCCCCCGCTAGCTCCGTCGCTGCCTGCACACATAGGCAAACAAGAACAAACTTCAGTCAATAGATTATATAATTGTTTCACAATTTTCATTTTCTTTGACATCACCGTGCAAGCTCTCTGCACAACACACATCTCCTGCACACATAGGCAAACAAGAACAAACTTCAGTCAATAGATTATATAATTGTTTCACAAAAAAACAGAGTATATAATTTGGCTTCAGGACTTGATATGTACCCAGTTTTATTTAAACAATTTGCAATCATAATTATCAAAGCAAGATCGTGATCATGACCTGTTTAAAAAATAATAACCACTAAAGTGTTCACAACATTCCTAAAATAGACATCCTAAAAAGAAGAATGTATTTTCCAGACTAATGTAATTGTAAAAAGATTATGACCTTATATAGTATAGATATAAGGAAGTTAGAATTCTGTGTCTACCATTTTATCCTGCTGCACACTAAGGCATTTTTCTTAGCAGTTAGCAGCCAACAAAAGTACATACAGTTCAGCATAAGTATGATCACTGCGACAATCACAATGTTGCTTGAGTGGCCTACGCCTAAGCTGTCATAAATAGGTCTATGTCCTGGCATCCAGGCGGCACAAATCCACAACAAGCGCTTACAAAACTGAAAACCAGATGTGAATCAATTCCACCGAAAGTACAAAGCAGCATATATACATAATTGTACAGAATAGTACCTTCAAATGGTGTTGCCTTCTGGCCTGCCGCTCGGATCATTTTTGCATCAGTTGCATAAGCTTTCTTTTGCTTTTTACTGAGATAGTGAGATACCAGTACTTGTTAAAAAAATAACCAAATGGTTTCAAAATATTTTCTGAGCATGAAAGTTGCTACCACAAAATGCCATGCGCTACCATTGATATTAGTGAGAACAAAAAGCATCTTCTAATTAATCTTGTCAGGTCACCGTCGATGACATGAATAGAGACTCCTTGCATTTCACACGGGCTCTTTTAACTCCTCTCGAGGTTAAAATGCAATATCAAGGAATAACAATAGCTATAAATTTCTCCCAAGTCACAAAATCATGTTTAGGGTCCCAGGAGTATAAGCAAGAGTCTGTGCTTCTTATGCAAGTACAGACGTACAGTACTACAATTCCCAGAACTCAATAGAAACAGAAAAATCTTCAGAAAACATAGACACCTGCAGAGGTATAATATTCCATTCAGTAGGATACGTTTTTCTTCAACAGAGGTGCCGGACGGAATATAGGGCACTGAAAATGCCGTGACCAAGAACCTGCCGACGGGGAGATCCGAAGGCCCGGACGGCGTCGTCGGAGACGTCGATCCGGCCCTTGAGCACCACGAACGCCTCCGAGGCTATATGTGCGTCCCTGCAGCCATAGCTGCCGCCCCGCGCCCCGTGCTCCGCCCTTCGCATTGATGCGGTGACACCAATGCTGGCCGGTTGCGGATTCTACGCGCGTGCCACCACACGGGCTCTGCGCCTCCAGGCCTCCACATCGATGTGCCACATCGGCCGGCGGCTCCGCCTCGCCCTCGAATCCCCTTGATGCTCGCGGCTAGGGTTAGCCGGCAAGATCGAGACTTCTCGGTTTCGGTCCGGTGTGTTTCGAGAAAGAGAAAGCGGAGATAATGTAAAAGTGCTGGCGCTTGGGTTCGATCCCGGGCCGTGGGCATCGGGTCCGGCAGCGTGGGCGTCGGGTCTCACCTGTAAGACGTGTGTGACAAACTTTGAATCCTAGTCCTTGGTTGTGAGATCCGACGGATGATGGTGTTTGTTCCAAAAAATAGAAACAACTGTGCCATTATAGTATAGATACTGGGCTGTAAACATTTTGTGCCTTTTTTATATTATCGGAAGGCTGGGGCGTTTCCTGCCCTTAAACTCTCAAAAAAAAAAAAAAAAACTCCATATTGGAAAAGGAAGACGCTTTGTTTAAGTTTTGGGTCAAACATTGCAAATATAAATCATGAATAACTTTTAAGTCGTTGAGTTTGGAAATGTGAAAATCATATCAATAGATTTGTCTTGAAAATTACTTTCATAAAAAAAATATACATATATAACTTTTCAATATATATTTTTATAGAAAGGACAAATAAAAGTTGTTTTTTTTGGAGACCGTTTCGCTGTCCTAAACATCTTTCTTTTCAAGTATGGAGGGAGTACTTTTGAGGAGTTTACATCATATCGAATCGATGTTGATTGGGACTCAGCCAGCAAATTTATGTTAGGCCGCTTTGTAAGGTCTTTGGCCAACTAGTAGGCAAACCAGCCTAGGCCGACTTCTTTATCATGCGCACAAGGACAACAAAGCCCAAACCGGCTTGCCCGTTTTTCAAACATCACTAGTAACGAAATGATTACGTGGCGGGCACTCTTTTTGCCCGTCCGCGAAAATGTCCCGCCACATTCAGTTTGATTTTCCGTGGTGGGCGTGTTAAGGTGTCCGCCACGCCAAAATCGATTAACCGTGGCGGGCAACCTAAAAAGGCCCCGTCCACGAATAATCGACCCCGATTGTTTAGGCCCAATGGACCGGGCAAGGCCCAATCCGGCGTCGATTATATAATAGCCACTTAGGGTTTCGTTGCCCCCACTCTCTCTTTCTCTCATTAGCTCACCTTCTCTTCCACTACTCTCAACCGGTGGATCGTACCATGTCGTCCCAGCGGCGCGCACCTGCCGAGCACCCCGACGGCGGTGCGGCTTCCCGGCTGCTGGTGATGGCGCAGCGAGCTAGGGGCGGGCCACCTCCCGATGGCGGCGCGTCGGTTGCTCTACTCCCCACCGGTGGCGGCGCTGCGATGGGACCGCCTCCGGCGGCTGCACGACGAGCTCAACCCGGTGGCGGATCCGCTCCACGGCGCGGGCTCGGCGGATCGGCGGTGGCCCCAAGTGGATCCACCACCACCATCCGCGGCCGGACCTGTAGTGGCCCTCTCCTCCCGGTGTGCGGTCCGCGGATCCGGCGGTTTCTCCTCTTGTCGGCGGTTCCGGCGATGGATCGACGGGGATCCGGCGGCGGCGCTCCTTCGGGCGGCGGTTCCGGCTATGGATCGACGGGATCCGCAATGGATCGACGGGATCGGGCGCCGGCGGCGCTGCAACCCTAGATGGGCTCGGCGGGCTGTCTAGGGTTTCTTCTTTTTTTTTAATTTTTTGAAAACCTTTACCGTGACGGGCATTGTAATTCGCCCACCACAGATGCTTTATTTTGCGTGGCGGGCACTGTAGCCCATCATGGTTAATCCGCGATTAACCGTGACCTTTCATTGGTGACGGGCTAAAATGCCCGCCATGCAAAATAAAATTGGCTCGTCACGCAAAATGATTTGGGTACTAGTGCATGCCTAGTCGGGGTTTTTTTTTTCACACAATGTAGCTCAAATTGTCCAACAATTATTATCATTATTTGCTCGTTCTAGTTCCGCATGCAATTCAAGTGCACCTTTGGTCTGTCAACAATTAGCAAATCCCTTTATTTTTTTTTCTCATGCCCTCATGACTGGATCTACTCTAATTGCATGTGAGGAGGTGGTTTTTTAGATCTTACGATAGTTGTCTGGCTATAGACTGTGGCTGGACTTTTTCTCTATTCAATCTATCTTAGCGGAACAATCAAATTGTTCTTTATTTATATATATAGGCCACGGTTGAGGCTGTTTCAACCCAACAAATCACGCATCACCAGTGAATCTGAATTTGGGTCACGGTGTTCCCCAAAGTGCGCCTCTGATCTTGCAGAACCAGCCCTTGTCTCCTGTGCGCAAGGAAAAAAAAATAATGCTTTTAATATAAAGAGTATAGATATAAAATAGAGATAATGCTTCACATGCACATTTGTTTGCATATAAGAAGATAGCAGATCACATATCACAGTCAGGAATTCTGAGATCCATACATGGTTGTTGTACCCTTGGTTCTTGTACCCTTGCATATAAGAAGATAGCAAATCACATGCACCTCATGGCACTAAGGAGCGGCACCACGAAGATCAGGTCCGTCATGGTTGTTGTACCCTTGGTTCTTCTCATCATTTTTGCATCCCTGCAGTCCTGCCAAGGATGGAACCAGCGACGAAAACTTAAGGTGTGGTGCTATGTCCTCTTTCGCAAAGAAGAGTGTTCAGATGCAGCCTGCCACAACGTTTGCCAAGAAAGAGATAAATTTTATCGCCATGGCGCCTACTGTGTGGAAAAGAAATGGCAGTGCTGCTGCCCAACTTAACCGGCTGGTGTAACGAATCCTACGTAGAGTGTTGGCGGACCTTTTTTGTACGGAATGTGGAGCTGCCCTCCTTCTTCTAAAAGCATGGCCCACTTGTTATGGTGTGTGTTTATTCTTGGAAATTGTTGGTCTCATGGGTTTGCTTGGATGTGAGTCCATGGATCCTTGTGAGTTGATCTTTAGAGAAGAATCAAAATTTGCATCCAAGGGTGGATTTTGGCTTGGGAGCTCATGACATAGATCCTGGTGACATGGCATGGTACTGTGTCCATATAGGGTAAACCCCATCCTATGGTGGGCACACAGGCTCACATTTCTCCAATTTGCTTAGTTCTACATGAATCCTTCAAGTATAAGTGGAACTTGTTATTGATGAGAATGTTCTAATCTCCCTTTTATTCTGAGAATGTTGACAGTGTTTTGAGTATGTAAAAATGTGACATTTTCACCATCAAAGTGATAAGTGGCTTGCATTAATTAACACATACAAGGCAATCTAAGAATGAAAAAAACGATGATATTGCCTGCCTCCACCTAAGAGTCACTGTTATTCAGGTTAACAGAGGTGGTGCTATGTGCCCACTCTAAAATGTTTTCAAAAAATTAGTAGCGGAGCCCAACGCAGAGTCCATACATAGCCTTGCCACCTAGCCAAACTGATCAAGCGATGTGATGGAGGAGAGCCCTATGACACACGTCTTGCAGGAGCAATGGGAGTCGGGGAGCTCGATGGGGAGCAATGAGGGTTGGAGTCGTTGGAGGGTGACAGTATTGTGGGAGCTCAATCGGTGGAGTGGAGGTGGTGCCGCTCTCATCAGATTAGGGAGCTGCAGAGTGGAGGGGGAATGAGAACTGCTAAGAGGTGAGGGGCGGCCTGATTGAAAACAAAAAAAATGGTGGGAGAGGGTGTGGAAGCTCAAAATCTTATATTTGGTTTGTATAAGCGAATCTAGTATTGATTTTTTTTTTTGGCATATTATCTTTAGCGGGCTTATGGATGTAAACAAGTCTATATGGCCTCCACATAAAACAAGCATTGCTTTTTGCTTTGGCATTTTGGAGGCAAAATCATCAATTGTCCATTGAGAAATTATTGTCTCTCTTGTTGCAATGACATCCTTATTAATAGCAAGAAACCACTTCTGCTAGGATTGCCCTTTGTTCGTTGATACATGCAACCATTATTTTTACTACTACAAAGTAACTTATTGTGATGTGTGTTGCATGTCGGCCGTTTCCAGCACCATTGCCTGTTCCATTTTCGAAATTGATATTTTGCACTTTGTCTGGCTATCACGCCCATATATACCCCTCTTGTATGTGTGAAGTAGGAACCAATTGAATATAACATCTTGTGCATCTAGGAAACAAATAGTCATTTTATTGTGCTGCCATCAAATAAATGCTTGTGTTACATAAACTTATTGTGGGCAACAACATTCCCATTTAGCATCCTGTCTGTTGATGTTGAGTTGTACGCCGCGACTGGCACCCAAGGCACTTTCGAATAGGAGGCTCGGCTTGATGGAAGGATGACCTCTTGCCTTTGCTACCTGGAACTAACTGTTTGGGGGTAGTTGAGGTGGACGCAGCACTGGCTCCCAAGGCGCTGCAGGTTAGGAGGCTAATATGCAATTCACAAAGCTACAAACATGAGAAACAAAAATTCATAACCAACCTCAAATGTTAGAATTGACTGATGGATTTTTGAATTGACAAACTGAGAAACAAAAAATTCATAACCAACCTCAATTGTATTTTTAGACTGTTGCAATTATATTTTTGGGTTGTTGCAACTGATGACTTTTAACTATTCCCTTTTTATGTTTCATGATTGATTTTTGTGATGCTGCAGTACTACTTTTTGAGATATTGTAGTACATATTTTTTGAAGTTGTATCACATAAATTTTTTGATGTTGCAGTACATATTTTTCACGACATTGCAGTATATTGTTTTGTTGTTGCAGTATATCTATTTTTGATGTTGCAGTAAATAGTCAAGGGTGTTTTTCAAGTGTTTGAAAATCTTTTTTTCAGTTCTTTCAACTATGACCAGAGTTATGTTGCAATCGATGGTTCTAGATGTTTAAAAGTACATCGGGGTTTCATCTTTGTCTTCAATTTTTGTGCCTCGCCTTCATCTTCTTCCTCATTCTCCTAGTGGTAATCATACAAGTACCACCTCCACCTCCATATTTCTGGAGACTACTTTGGTGGGCCACGCGTGAAACTCAACAACCCCTGCTTCGTTTCCCATTAAAGAAAAGAAGAACAAGTGCATAGTGAGGTGGATAATAACCAACAAATAAAGAGGTGCATAGTCAGGCACTGCCTATGTTTCAATGTCTATAAACACATTTTGCAAGTGTGTTTTCAGCATGTTTCAGATTTTTCATATGTATGTTGCATATTGTAATTCGTATGTTTCAATATGTTTGGTTATACACATATGTTACAAATACATGTTTCAAATGTTTCACCTATTTTAAGACGTATTTTGTAATGTTTCACTAGATGTACCATAAGTTGCCGTGGTTATATACATATGTTGCAAGTAGATGTTCCAAATGTTTCACCTATATTTCAGCTTTGTAATGTTTCATCTAGACGTAGCATATGTTTAAGTGGCTTTATTACTTATGTTTCAATTATTCCACTTCAGAGGAGAATAGCAAACAGGCGTAGCACTACACGCTACATGAGCGCATGCACAATAGCCTCTGCATGCGATAGTGCCACAACAACGGAGTGAGTTATAGTAAGTATTCAAAGTGACTCTCTAAAGTGGGCATGTGTGGTCCCACTCTCTGGCATGGATAGGCATGGCAGATGCATCAACTGTGGTTCATGCACCCTCTCTATAACCAGGGCATAACAGGTTCATTAGTTGTCCTTCCTCTCTTCTCTCTCATAGCAGGGGAGGAGGAGGTGTAGTGCACAATAGCTGCGCTCCCTTTTCTCTTGCATGGCAGGGCACGGGCATGTGGCTGTGCTCCATCCTCTCTCACATGGCACAGGCAGGCGGACTCAGGAGGAAGCGTCGGGTACAGCAATGCTCAGATCGGCCACATAGCAGGTGGCCCAGGCACAAGCGTCAGCAATGCTCGGATCGGCCACATAGCAGGTGGCCCAGGCGCAAGGGTCTGGACGGGGCTGGTGTTCGGACTTCCAGGCGCTAGTGACTACGAAATTAAAACTGCCAATCCCCATAAATCTTTTACTAGTAGCCTTAATGCTAGCGAGAGGACGGCATGGCCTATGGATGGAAACAAGTCTATATAGGCTTAGCACAAAACAAGCATCTTTTTTTGCTTTGGCTTTTTGGATCCAAAATCATTATTTTGTCCTTGATATTGTTTCTGCCACCCCGATTAAATCTCTTGTTACAATGTCATTCACATTAACAGCAATTGACCACTTTTGCTAGGAGTTTCCATTGTTTTTACATGTACAAAGTAACTTTTTGTGGTGTGTGTTGCATGTCGGCCACTTTCCCGCCATTCCCTTTATAGTTTTAGAAATTGACGTTCACTCGTTGTCTAGATGTCGTGCCCATACCGCATATTTTTTTGTGTAGTAGAACAAATTAAACACAATATCATGTGCATCTTGGATAGAAAAACCAACCATTTTTATTTTGCTGCCATCAAACAGATGCTTGTGTTACATTGCTTAATGTGGGAAGCAGCACTCCCATTTAGCATCCTGTCTATGGATGTGGAAGTGGACGCGGAATTGACACCCAAGGCACTTCAGTTGGAGGCTCGGCTTGATGGTAGGAATGTCGTTTGCCTCTACCGCAACAAACGTGTGTGGGGAGTCGTTGAGGCGGTGGGCGGGAATTGGCACCCAAGGCACCTCGGTTGGAGGCTCGGCTTGATGGAGGCAATACCGCTTGCCTCCACCGCAACAAACTATGTGGCGGTCGTTGAGGTTGACGCGGCTCGGCACCCAACGCACTTCAGTTGGAGGCTCGGCTTGATGGAAGCAATACCGCTTGCCTCTGCCTTCATCAAACCGTGTAGAGGCAGTTGAGGCGGTGGACGCGGAATTGGCACCCAAGGCACTTCAGTTGGAGGCTCTGTCTTGATGGGAGGACGACCACTTGCCTGAGCCTTCATCAAACTGTAGGTGCGGTTGAGGTGGTGGATGCGAAATTGGCACCCAACACTACTACAAGATTGATTTTACGTGGTGTTCGATTTTATTTTCCGTGACATGCATTTGAGAAACCGCCACGGAAAATAGGTGGCTGGCACCCCCTCCGGCCGGGGGAAAAACCGCCCGCGGTTAATCGATTAACCGTGGCGGACATTGTAAAATAACCGCCCGCGGTTAATCCCTATTAACCGTGGCGGGCATTGTTAAAAAACCGCCCGCGGTTAATCGATTAACCCGTGGCGGTTTTTTCTAATACCCGCCACGGAAAAATCGTGGCCAAAAATATATATACCAACACTTCACTTCTCTCCCTCACCACTCTTCACGTGCCTCACACCCCTCTCCCTCCCTCCGTCGCCCGGCCCCCTCCCTCTCCCTCCTTCTCGAGATCCGGCCGCCCCCCACTCTCTCTCTCTCTCTCCCTTCCTCCTTCTCTCCCGTGCTCGCCTCCCCTCCGCTCTCCTCTCACATCATGGCGGCCCGGCGGCGGCGGTATGGCAGCGGCGCGGCGGACAGCCAAGCGCCCGGCGGCGGCGGCGACCAAGCGCGGGCGGCGACCAAGTCGGCGGGCGGCCAAGGACGCGACGATGGCGACCAGGACGGCGACCAGGGCGCGCGGCGGGCGGCCCGCCACCACGCACCAGCGGCGCGCGCGCTCAGCGGACTCGCACGCGGGCGGCGGATCCACGGCGGCGGCGGCGGGCTCCCTCCGGGGATCCGCGCGGCGGCGACCTCCCTCCAAATGACCCGCCCGCGGCGGCGACCTCCCTCCTCCGTGATCCGGCGCGGGCGGATCCACGGCGGCGGTGGGGGCTGGGCGTCGACGGCGGGCGCTGATCCCATCGGCCCGGATCGGCCCATTAGGGTTAGGTTTGGGCTTTTTTTTTTTTTTTATTTATTTTATTTACCATGGCGGGCATTGTAAGAAGACCGCCACGGTTAATCCCTATTTTCCGTGGCGGGCATTGTTAAATAACCGCCACGGTTAACTCGATTTTGCGTGGCGGACATTTGCCCGCCACGAGAAAATAGGTCGATTAACCGTGACCCTAGCTGTGTGGCGGTTTTAATGTCCGTCACGGAAAATAAAAAAAAAGTCCGCCACGGAAAATCATTTCAGTAGTAGTGCAAGGCACTTCAGTAGGGAGGCTCTTGCTTGATGGGAAGAATACCGCTTGCCTTTGCCTGCAAAAAACTATGTGGGGATCGTTATGACACCCTAATTTTTGGCTTTTTGGAAATTAGAATTTTTAAATTGATTTTATTCATGCTATGCTTCAATTTAGGCCAAATTAATTCTTTATAAAATACCCTAAAATGAAATATAAGGTAGAAACCTTGAATTGTTGCATTCATGCTGCTGCATTTTTTTTATTGTATTTCTCTTGATTGTTTAGCCTTTGTTTGATTTTTATTTGTAGTTCAAATTCATTCAAATGCTAAAATAGAAAATAAAAAAAAAGGGAAATTTTCCCTTGGCTTGGGCCACCAGCAGCAGCAGCCCAGCCCGCAGCAGCTTGCAGCAGCGCAGCTGCAGCTTGAGCAGCCCAGCAGGCAGCGCGTTGGGCGGCCCGGCAAGAAGCGCAGCAGGCCGCCCGCTCGCCCGCTCGCCGCAGCACGCGGCGCCCGTAGCGTGAGCCGCCGCCCCGCACGCGCTGCGCTGCCAGCCAGCAGCCGACAGCTGGGACCCGCCGTCCGTGGGCCCCACCGCCAGTGTCGCCCCCGGCTTTTGGGGCGGACACCGAACGACCGCACGCCCGCCTCTCGCGTGGGCCCGCGCACGCCGAACCTAGGTTCGCCCGGCGCCTATAAAACACGAGCCGCAGCCGCCAGCGCTTCCCCGCTGCCCTACTTCACGCCGCCAGCCGCTTTGATCGAGAGCTCGCGAAACCCTAGATCGGAGTTCGCGCCGCCGCCCGCCCGTTCCGTCGTTCCGCCGTCAATCGCCGTGGTAAGGTCCCCTCGAGAACCGCCTGCGCGACGTCCGCCGGGCGCCCTCGCCGCGAATCACCGCCTCGCGCCCGCGCGCGCCAAGGCAGCCCCTCCGCCGCCATGTTATGGCGCCGCGGCGTCATCACCGCGCCCCTAGCCGCCCTAGTCTTTGCGCCACCGTCGTCGCGCGCATCGCTACGACAACACGCGCCAGCGTCCGTGCGTGCCCTCTCCGGGGCCGAAACCACGCGCTGCCGCGCCATTCCGGCGACACCGGCGGCGCCCGCGCGACAGCTTCAAGGCCGCCCGCGTCGCTGCTTGCGCCCGTCGGCCGCTCTCCCCGTTACCCGCGTGCGCGCCAGCGTCCGCACCGTCGCCCGCTCCGTCCGTGCAATGGCGGCGTGAAGCGTCGCCCGGCGCGCCGCGGCGCGCGCCCGGCGAGCGCCGCCGTGCGCTGTGGTCGCGCCGCCGCCTCCGACATCCCACCACCGCGAGTCCACGGTGAACCCGATGGACTCGGTCCGCCGCCCACTTCCGCGGCCGGTCCACACCGGCCGCCAACCCGCTCGCCAGCGTGGCGGCCCGACGCCGCGGCCGGCGCCACCGCCGGCTAACTTACCATCTAGCCCCTGCACTTTTGGTTTATTCACGGATCTACCCCTGCTGCGGATAAACCTGAACTTTATTTATTTTAATTCAAAATGCAGTTCCAGTTAATTACAGTTTTGCCATCAGTACTTTGAATAGCCATAACTTTCTCGTTTTTAACTCCGATTTTAGTGATCCACATATCTACGGAATCGTCTCGACGAGTAGTTTACTTTTATGAGATTGTTTGCTGCTAATTCATGTACTGGTGTATTGTCTAATTATGAATTGTTTGCTTGCATGTATTGCTCCCGTATGTGATGCTTGATGCGTATAGAAGAGGAGACGTTCGTGAAGGGCGAGCGAAACGACCGGATAGCTTTGAGCAATGCGACTCCGACCAAGGCAAGTGCAGGCACCGTTTGACCATTTTGTTCCTACTCATTAAATGCAAGCTGTTACTATTCATGCATGTGTCTTAATTTGGTACACCCTAAGGACCTACTAGCTACCATTATCCAGATTCACCTATTGGGGGTTTATGGGTAGATTGGCTGCTTTGCTTAGTATGCTCCGCTCATCTACTCACCTTCTTTAACGATATTAAAAATGTTGCTTTAATATGCTCATGGAGATGTTTTCATGGTTGCGACCATGGTTGGAGATGTTGGATGCGGGATGCATCGTGGTTGTGGGTTCAAGGGTTGTGGATTGCTTTGTAGTGCGTCCGGTTTGCGAGAGGCATCCGTCTTCTCTCCCTAAGGACCGGTTCGTGGACGGCCACCGGGACAACAAAGGCAACCGGGACCAATGGGCTCGGCTTGACTAAATATCGGGTCCCTTGCCGTAGAGTGGATCTTTCCACCGGGATGGCGTTCGGGTTTTGCCGGGTTTGTAGTATGGAGTGCGGGTAGATCCGTGGTCTTTTATCGGGGGCGCCTCCATACGCTGAGTTTCGCTTGACGAGTGAAAACTCTATGACAATACCTGTGAAAGGTCTCGTAGTGGTTCCCTGCCTGCTCTCCTTGGTAGAGTTTTGGGCCTTGCAAACCCGGGCATATGGGAATCACGACCTGAAGTGAAAGTGCACACCTCTGCGCAGAGTTTGAACAAACTAGTATACTAGCCGTGCTCACGGTTAAGAGCGGCCCAGCGCCCTCACATGATTAGAAGCTACTCTTTTGGAAATAATGATGGAGTTGGCGAGGTTGGAACCTCGTGTTGGTCGGGATGGAGTTCCCGAGTTGCTTGGGGTGATCTCAAGCGTTTAAGATTATTGTTAACTACTCTTGAAAACAACCTAATGACTACTTACACCTTAATTAAGGGTTTGGGCTTCTCAACCAATGATTAGTAACAGATTGTTCTTTAAAATGAACCAAGATTAAAAGAGCTACCTGCGGTAGACAATCGTGTCGACCTTTCCTTTTGTATAAGCCTTGCATGTCATTACTTTCGTGCGTACTTGCGGAGTTCGACATGGACTCACCCTTGCAATAATCATAATAAAGGTTGCTCGAGTGATGATGACTACCCTGAGAACATGCCGGGGTGTTAGCTACGTGGTACCGCCGTCAACCTTCCCGTGGCGTTGTGGTTTTAAGCTACGTGTCGCCGCCGTCGTTGTGTCGCCGCCGTCGTCTTTGCTTAGAAACAATTAAAGTTATTTGATTTATTCCGCTATACTCGAGATTCGATGTAATAAAGTACGTTATTACCTTTATGTTATCTTTCGTTATTGTAACACTGTCTGTGGACCAATGAAGTCGTTATATGTGTGTAAATTGATCCCGGCGCACATATAATATACACCTGGTTTACTCCTTCAAATCCGGTGTGTGAAGTGGTATCGAGCTGTGTTGACCGTGAGAACCACGCAGCCCTAGTTAGAATGGCCGTTTTAGGGTCTTTTATTGGGTTATTATTCATTCATTCATTATCCAAAGATGTTTATCATTTATTACACCTTGATGCACTTATTATCTATCATCTTTCATCACTTTATTGTCATTATCACCATGTTTACCTTGCTTCATTAGTTTCATTATTGCTTTTGTTCATTGCCATAAATACCACATATGTGCATACTAATCTCATACTATCAATTGTGCGCATTTACACCATTCGGATATCCATCTACCAAGATTCATGCATTGTCTTTTATCCTCTTGATCATGTTTACTTGTTTATTATCATCTTTGATCATGAGTTCCTAATCATCTTCTCATGTGCATTTACTTTCTTTTAGACAATGGTGCGGCGCTTGTTGACTGCCCGTAAGAGTACTTGCGGGTTACCTTCCGACGCCCCGTTGAGTTTCCGTTATTTGGTGACGCCGACGACTTAGTGTTCCATCCCGATCAGCACCTTGACGATGGTGCCCACTTCGTCGGGGTCCTCCTTTGGACGCCGGCGGTGGAGGTTGCCCCGCAGCGGCGGGGTATGACATCCTCCGGTGGCTCCCGGCCAGCCGGGAGGGGAGGAGGAGGAGATCCTTTCGATAGTGAAGACGGTGATGGAGATTCGGACATCGATGAAGAAGTCGGGTGCCGGGAATGGTGGACCGGGAAATGGTGGACCACCCGATGCTCCCGAAGAAGGGGATCGGCAGATCCGGGGTCCAGCGGATGGACCATCACGGCGACCACACGAGGATGGGGAGAGTGCCGCCCATTATGAGCTCGGCGCTGGCGAACCATCAAGGTATGGCTATGGCGTCTACGATTGGGTACAGCGGCCAGCGGTGGACTCATCCGGACTACCCGAGTTCTGGAAGATGAGTGCCTACGCGTTGGGAGGTCTAGCGGTGCGCCCGCGCTCTTCGGTGGATTCGATTACACGCCGCTCCAGCGACGACGAGACACCCGAGGGCCGCCATCGCTGACGCCGCTCGCATGGCCTTCACGCGCCTATCGCGGCGCTTCTTTGATGACATCGGGGGGGCGATGAGCGCCGCTACTACCCACGCCGCGCCCGCGGGAGATGGCTTCCGCATTGCTGCGATTCGGAGGAGGATGGCCCAAGGATGTCTCCAACGGTGCGTTTAGCGGCCGTCTTTGGACACGGAGCTCACCGGTGCCTTGGTGGAGATACGGAGGCTGAGGTATCGGCGGATGGAAGACCGCGGGAGGATTGCCGAGCTCCGGGAGGCGGATCAGCGGCCGGCGAACCGGCGCCTCGGACCCAGCTTTCTCACCACCCCGCGAGTATCCGGAGTATGGAGCTGAAGCAGGACGTACCAATATTGAATAGGAGCTGCCATCCCTTAGTCGCTTTAGCTATCTATCTATCGCTAGTTCGTTAGTTTACGCCCTTAGCCTGCGAGTCCGTGGTGAGTCTAGTGATTAGTTCGGTTTGAGGGTGTTATGGTTGCTTGTGTGTTAAACTTGGATTATTATTGTGTTATTGGATGATTCGGTTCTTTGTGATGATTGTGGTAAGACTGTGGGAGATGTCCACAGCTTATCAAGACAAGTTTAATATTTAAGGTTAATGAATAGTTAGTTCGGTCTATTGGGTCTCTTTTTATGTGCTTTATCATGTCTTCAGCTTTATCATATCTGCTTTACCATATCATATCATCTGTCATATCACTGTTCAGAGTTGTTATACATGTCAGATAAATGTCAATGGTTCATCAGATTGAGTCATGTCAGATGATATATATTACTTTACGATTCTTGATTCATAGTTTCTCTTTTGAGCGTATATTGATTATGTATGATCTTTATGTCCTTATACTACGCTATTTGTATAATCAGATGGCACCGATCACAAGGAATGGAAGTGCTAGTGGTGCAAACAACAACAACACCAACAGCAACACCAACACCGACACCAACAACAACAATCCACCCCCGACCCAGATGGAGCAACTCATGGCCATGCAGACTCAGCTCCTGCAGGGCATTACAGCCATGTTGCAGAACCAAAACCAGAACCAGAACCAAAACCAGAACCAGAACCAGCACCAGGGGTTCCATGGTGCCAACCCTCCTCCACCACCGCCCCGTGACAAGCGCGGGGAATTCTTGAAGGGGCGCCCACCCAAGTTCTCTCATGCCTCTGACCCTATGGAGGCAATGGACTGGCTCAAGGAGGTGGAAAAGCAACTGGTTATCGCTCAGTGCACCGACCGGGAGAAGGTGCTCTACGGCTCTGGTCAGCTAGTTGGGTCAGCTCAAGCTTGGTGGGGAGGTTACGTGTTTAAAGCTCATCGTAATCCCGAGACCATCACTTGGGATGAGTTCCGAGAGCGTTCAAGAAGGACTATGTGCTGCGGGGATTAATGAAGTCAAGAAGAAAGAGTTCAATGAGTTGAAACAAGGCTCTATGTCCGTCTGTGAGTACCGCGACAAGTTCACTGAATTGTCGCGCTATGCACCTGAGTTGGTCAGGGAAGATAGGGACAAGCAGTACCTGTTCTTGGAAGGTCTCAATGATGCTTTGTCCTATGTGATGTCCAACGTCACATATCCTAACTTCCAGGAGATGGTCGATAGGGCTATTGTGCTGGAGAGCAAACGCAAGAAAATGGATGAGAAGAAGAAGTTCAAGAGGAAGAGGGACCACTCGCAGGACCATGGCAACAACAGCCGCCCCCACTACAATGGCAATCGGAACTACGTCGGCGCGGTTATCGGTCGGGTAACCGGGGCTCTTCTCAGGCGTCAAGGTGGCTACAACCCGGATGCGGCGCTTCAACAACCCGAGGCTCAACCCCCGGGCTCCTAATAACCGGATGAAAGGCAATGCACGCTTCAAGTGTGGTGGTGTGGGACACTTTGCAAACTCATGCCCCGCCAGAAGAAGCCGATCTGAGAATGGGCCTCCACCCTAGGGACAGAATGGCAATCCCAACCGAATGGGAAGGGATGTAAAAAAGATGGGAAGGTGAACCACGTGAAGGTGGAATCTGCGAGGGGGCTACGATGTGGTGCTTGGTGCGTTTCCCATCAACTCTCATCCCGCTACGGTTCTTTTTTGATACTTGGTGCATCACATTCATTCATCGATAGTGAGTTTGTGCTCAAATATAGAATACCCACCGAACTCATGCCTAGATCTATGAAAGTTAAATCGCCTGGGGGAGTAATGTATTCCAATGTTTGGTGCCGGTCTACCGGTCTTAAATTAAGGGGGTAGAGTTTCTGTTAGACCCATTGTGCTTGAATCGGAAGGTCTAGATCTTATTTTGGGGATGAGTTGGCTGCCTAAGTGGAAGGCGGAGATTAAATGCTCGAGAGAAGACGGTGTCTCTTGTTGCACCTAATGGGGGAGAAGGTAGATGTGATTGTTGCTATGTCATCCGCACCTCGAGGAGCACGATGAATCAATTGAGTCTTGGCGTAGATGATATCAAGATAGTCAATGAGTTTCCCGATGTATTTCCAGCTGATTTGCGGGTATGCCACCCGACCGTGACATCCAGTTTGTTATTGATCTATTACCCGGCACTTGCACCTATTTCTAAAAGACCATATAGAATGGCTGTGAATGAATTAGATGAACTTAAGAAACAACTTAGAGAGTTGCAATCTAAAAGGGTTTATTAGACCTAGTTCATCACCTTGGGGGCCCCCTTATTTTTGTTGAGAAAAAGGATGGGACTCGAGAAATGTGTGTAGATTACTGATCTTTGAATGAGGTGACCATTAAGAACAAGTATCCACTTCCTAGAATAGAGGATTTGTTTGATCGGTTGAAGGGAGCTTGTGTTTTCTCTAAGATAGACTTGAGATCAGGTTACCATCAGTTAAAGATCAGACCTAGTGATATTCCCAAGACTGCATTCACCACCAGATATGGGCTTTATGAGTACACAGTCATGTCTTTTGGGTTAACTAATGCTCCAGCTTACTTTATGTATTTGATGAATAAAGTTTTTATGGAGTACCTAGATAAGTTTGTCGTAGTCTTTATTGACGACATTCTGATCTATTCTAAGAATGAGAAAGAACATGAGGAGCATCTGAGGTTAGTGTTGCGGCGACCGGGGAACATCAGCTCTATGCTAAGCTTAGTAAGTGTGAGTTCTGGCTGAACGAGGTCTCTTTCTTGGGTCATGTTATATCCAAGGGGGGAGTTGCTGTCAGCCCGAAGAATGTGTCTGATGTGCTGAAGTGGAGTCCACCTCAGACAGTTAGTGAGATCAGGAGTTTCCTGGGTATGGCAGGTTACTACAGAAGATTCATTGAGGGATTCTCTGCTATTGCTAAGCCCATGACCGCTCTGCTAGAGAAAGGGAAGCCATTCAAGTGGACTGATAAATGTCAAGCAAGCTTTGAAGAATTGAAGAAGAGATTGACAACAGCACCTGTTTTGGCTTTGCCTGATGTGACAAAGGATTTCTCTATTTATTGTGATGCTTCCAAGCAAGGATTGGGTTGTGTGTTGATGCAAGAGGGAAAGGTTATTGCTTATGCTTCTAGACAGTTGAAGAAACATGAAGTCAACTATCCAACTCATGATTTAGAATTGGCAGCTGTTGTGCATGCATTGAAGATATGGAGACATTATATCTTGGGTCACAAATGTGATGTTTATACGCGACCACAAGAGTCTCAAAGTACATCTTTACTTTTCGAACGAGTTGAACCTAAGGCGAGAGAAGGTGGTTAGAACTTATCAAGGACTATGAGTTGGAGATTCACTATCATCCTGGTAAGGCCAATGTCGTGGCTGATGCATTGAGTCGTAAGAGCCAAGTGAATTTGTTAGAGGTCATGGAGTTGCCGTCAAAGTTACTTGCAGATTTTGAGAAGCTCAACTTGGGTTATGTGACTAATGTTGAGGGAACGTCTATGGATGTTGAACCGACTCTTGAACAGGAAATCAGAAAGGGGCAACGTACTGATGCAAAGATTCAGGAGATCATTGAGTTGTTGAAGAAAGACAAGGCTCCAGGGTTCAGTCTAGACAAAGATGGAACATTGTGGTTCAAGCGGAGGGATTTGTGTGCCGGAGATTCGAGTATCGGGGGGATTCCATACTAAAGGAGTGTCATGAGTCAAACACTCTATCCATCCCGGAGGCACTAAGATGTATCAAGATCTGAAGGAACACTATTGGTGGTATGGCATGAAGAGAGATATTGGGAGTATGTAGCTTTGTGTGATACTTGCGAGAGTGAAAGCTGAATATCAAAGGCCACCGGTTTGTTGCAACCACTCAAAGTACCCGAGTGGAAGTTTGATGAAATCAAGATGGACTTCATTGTTGGGTTACCTCGGACCGCGAAGGGACATGATTACATTTTTGGGTAATCGTGGATCGATTGACTAAGGTTGCTCACTTCATACTGTCAAGACCACATTCCGAGGTGATCGGTTAGGCGAGAAATATATGGAACGGGTTGTTTGTCTACATGGGGTTCCAAAGAAGATAGTCTCGGATAGAGGTACTCGCCCACGTCTCGGTTCGGGAGAAGTTACATGAAGCTATGGGCGCAGATTTGAGTTTTAGCACAGCTTATCATCCTCAATCGGATGGTCGGGCCGAGAGGGTGAACCAGATATTGGAAGATATGTTGAGGGCATGTGCAATCCAATACGATGGCAGTTTGGGATAATAGTTTAACTTATGCTGAGTTCTCGTACAACAACAACTATCGGTCAAGTCTTAAGATGTCTCCCTTTGAAGCTTTGTATGGCAGAAAGTGTAGAACTCCTTTGTTCGGGATCAAACGGAGAGAGACAAGTCTTTGGTCCTGAAGCAATAAAGATAGCGAGAGGAACAAGTCCGAGTTGTCGCGAGAACTTGAAGGCGGCTTCGGTCCAAAAAAAAGAGTTATGCGGATGCCAAAAGGAAGCCGTTAGAATTCAATGTTGGTGACTATGTCTATCTTAAGGTCTCACCTATGAGAGGACATAAGAGGTTTAATGTTAAAGGAAAGTTAGCACCAAGGTACATTGGTCCTTTTGTGATTGTTGAGAGAAGAGGTGAAGTGGCTTATAGACTCCAGTTGCCAGAGAGTTTGTCTGGTGTTCATGATGTCTTCCATGTGTCACAATTCAAGAGGTGCTTAAGGGTGCCCGAGGAACGATTATCTATGGAGAAGGTAAAATTGAAGAGTGATCTCACCTATAAAGAGAAGCCAATCAAGATCTTGGATACAGCGAGAGGGTAACTAGAAGCAAAAGTGGTTCGGTCTTGCAAAGTACCAGTGGGAACATCATACAGAGCGAGAAGCAACTTGGGAAAAAAAGAGGATGAGTTAAAGGAAGATTACCCCCGAGTTGTTCTCTAAACCATCCGGATCTCGGGACGAGATTCCTTTAAGGGGGTAGGTTTATGACACCCTAATTTTTGGCTTTTTGGAAATTAGAATTTTTAAATTGATTTTATTCATGCTATGCTTCAATTTAGGCCAAATTAATTCTTTATAAAATACCCTAAAATGAAATATAAGGTAGAAACCTTGAATTGTTGCATTCATGCTGCTGCATTTTTTTATTGTATTGCTCTTGATTGTTTAGCCTTTGTTTGATTTTATTTGTAGTTCAAATTCATTCAAATGCTAAAATAGAAAATAAAAAAAGGGAAATTTTCCCTTGGCTTGGGCCACCACCAAAGAAGAAGGCCCAGCCTCAGCAGCTTGCAGTTAGCGCAGCTTGAGCAAGCGACCCAAGCCGCGCGTTGGGCGGCCCGGGGCAAGCGCAGCAGCCGCCCGCTTCGCCGCTCGCTGCCGCAGCGACGCGCCGCGCCGCGTGAGCCGCTTCGCCCGCCGCTGCTGCTGCCAAGCGACCCGGCCAGCACGGCATGTGCTGACCCGCCGTCCGTGGCCCCACCGCTATGATGTCGTCCCCGAAGCTTGGGACGGACACCGAGTCCGACCGCACGCCCGCCGCCTCTCCGCGTGGGCCGCGCACCGCGAACCTAGGTTCGCCGCGCCTATAAAACACGAGCCGCAGCCGCCGCGCTTCCCCCGCTGCCCTACTTCACGCCGCCAGGCTGCATCGAGCTCGCGAAACCCTAGATCGGAGTTCGCGCCGCCGCCGCCCGTTCCCGTCGTTCCGCCGTCAATCGCCGTGGTAAGGTCCCTCCGGAACCGCCGCCGCGACGCGTCGCCCGGCGCGCTCTACGCCGCGAATCGCCGCCTGCACGCCGCGCCGCGGCAGCCCTCCGCCGCCCGCGGCCATGGCCGCCGCGCCGCCATCACCGCGCCTAGCCGCTTAGTGCTTGCCACCGCCGTGGCGCATCGCGCGCGACAACACGCCCGCGCGTCCCGCGCGTGCCCTCTCCTCGGCCGAAACCACGCGACCGCCGCGCCCATTCCGGCGACCTCCTGTCGAAGCGCCGCGATGCTTCGCGCCCGCCGCTTGTTCTGCGCCGTCGCTCTCCCGTTGCCTGCTGCGGCGATCGCGTCCCGCATCGCCGCTCGCTCCCCGCCTGCAATCGGGCGTGGGCGAATGCCGCCCGAAGCGCTACGCGACGCAACGCCGGGCGAGCGCCGCCCGGCGCGGCGCTGGTCGCGCCGCCGACTCCGGCATCCCACCACCGCAGTCCACGGTGGACCCGGTGGACTCCGGGTCCGCCGCACGGCTTCACGGCCGGTCCACCGAAACCGGCCAACCCCGCTCCGCCAAGGTGGCCGCGACGCCCGGGCCGACGCCACCGCCCGGCTAACTTACCATCTAGCCCCTGCACTTTTGGTTTATTCACGGATCTACCCCTGCTGCGGATAAACCTGAACTTTATTTATTTTAATTCAAAATGCAGTTCCAGTTAATTACAGTTTTGCCATCGGTACTTTGAATAGCCATAACTTTCTCGTTTTAACTCCGATTTTAGTGATCCACATATCTACGGAATCGTCTCGACGAGTAGATTACTTTTATGAGATTGTTTGCTGCTAATTCATGTACTGGTGTATTGTCTAATTATGAATTGTTTGCTTGCATGTATTGCTCCCGTATGTGATGCTTGATGCGTATAGAAGAGGAGACGTTCGTGAAGGACGGCGAGAACGACCCGGATAGCTTTGAGCAGTACGACTCCGACCAAGGCAAGTGCAGGCACCGTTTGACCATTTTGTTCCTACTCATTAAATGCAACTGTTACTATTCATGCATGTGTCTTAATTTGGTACACCCTAAGGACCTACTAGCTACCATTATCCAGATTCACCTATTGGGGGTTTATGGGTAGATAGGCTGCTTTGCTTAGTATGCTCCGCTCATCTACTCACCTTCTTTAACGATATTAAAAATGTTGCTTTAATATGCTCATGGAGATGTTTTCATGGTTGCGACCATGGTTGGAGATGTTGGATGCGGGATGCATCGTGGTTGTGGGTTCAAGGGTTGTACGGATTGCTGTAGTGCGTCTGGTTTGCCAGAGGCATCCGTCTTCTCTCCCTAAGGACCGGTTCGTGGACGGCCACCTGGGACAACAAAGTGCAACCGGGACCAATGGGCTCGCTTGACTAAATATCAGGTCCCTTGCCGTAGAGTGAATCTTTCCACTGGGATGGCGTTCGGGTTTCGCAGGTTTGTAGTATGGAGTGCAGGTAGATCCGTGGTCTTTTATCGGGGACGCCTCCATACGCCTGAGTTTCGCTTGACGAGTGAAAACTCTATGACAATACCTGTGAAAGGTCTCGTAGTGGTTCCCTGCCTGCTCTCCTTGGTAGAGTTTTGGGCCTTGCAAACCCGGGCATATGGGAATCACGACCTGAAGTGAAAGTGCACACCTCTGCGCAGAGTTTGAACAAACTAGTATACTAGCCGTGCTCACGGTTAAGAGCGGCCCCTCACATGATTAGAAGCTACTCTTTTGGAAATAATGATGGAGTTGGCGAGGTTGGAACCTCGTGTTGGTCGGGATGGAGTTCCCGAGTTGCTTGGGGTGATCTCAAGCGTTTAAGATTATTGTTAACTACTCTTGAAAACAACCTAATGACTACTTACACCTTAATTAAGGGTTTGGGCTTCTCAACCAATGATTAGTAACAGATTGTTCTTTTAAAATGAACCAAGATTAAAAGAGCTACCCGCAGTACAATCGTGGTCACCTTTCCTTTTGTATAAGCCTTGCATGTCATTACTTTTCCGCCTCAGTATTTTGCCGAGTTCGACATGGACTCACCCTTGCAATAATCATAATAAAGGTTGCTCGAAAGTGATGATGACTACCCGAGAACATGCCTGGGTGTTAGCTACGCGGGTACCGCCGCCAACCTTCCCGTGGGCGCTGTGGTTTTCGCTACGCGTCGCCGCCGCCGTTGTGTCGCCGCCGCCTTTGCTTAGAAACAATTAAAGTTATTTGATTTATTCCGCTATACTGAGATTCGATGTAATAAAGTACGTTATTACCTTTATGTTATCTTTTTGTTATTGTAACACTGTTCGTGGACCAATGAAGTCGTTATATGTGTGTAAATTGATCCCGGCGCACATATAATATACACCTGGTTTACTCCTTCAAATCCGGTGTGACAATCGTTGAGGTGGTGGACGCGAATTGATACCCCACGGCACTTCAGTGGGAGGCTCTGGCTTCATGGGAGGATGATTGCGTGTCACCTGAGGCTTCCCTTGGCCTACGTGCATGTAACACCAAGCAAAATAATGAATACTGGTTCATTTGTGCTACCTCCACTTCAAATTATACTTTCATCTTATTTCATGCCAATTTGTATCAATATCAAAAACATCAAAATAGTTATAATAAATTATCAAGAATGTATACTATTAGTTTATTTATTTGATATTGTGCATGCGAATAGTTTTTATTAAAAAATTTGGCCAATGTTTGTGTAGCTAGTTTGACTTAGCAGCAACTAAAATTTACTATTAATAGGAAAACAAGGAGTAATATGTAACAATTTGATGTATATATATACCTAGGCATGATGGAGGGGTTGAACACATGATCACAAGTATCAGGAAAAAAATACTTGTCAGGTATGCATTTCTCGCTGTATTGCTTTTGAGGATTGCCATAATATGAGAGGACAGTACCACTCTTTCCTTTTTTTTCTCTCTATTGAGAGGTGGGCTTCTTAACTGTATTTGATATCCTCCTTGCGTTGTGCAGGTGTTTGCAGGTGTTTATTATAGAGGTAAGAATCTACATGAAAATTAGATGTATTCATTTAAAAATTGTTTTTTTTATATCTAATCAATATATACATCTATCTAGCTATCTACACCTACCTACCAAGCTATCTATGTGTGTCGGGAACCAGCTAGATTGGGCCGAACTGACACGTGGATGGTGAGCCACCACGAGGAAGAAGAGAGAGGAGGGGCGGCGACGGCTGCAGCGCCCGTGGTGGCGGTGCGACGGCGCTGTGGGGGGCGCGAGGGCGGCGCTGGAGGCGGCGGCGGGGCGGGGGCAGGGCGGGGGCGCGCGTGAGGGAGAGAGAGGAGGCAGCAGATTGGGATAAATTTTCTTTATTTGCTTGTTGCCCTTAAAGATTACAGCACCCCTTACTTTTATAGCCCGGCTATTGGGACTTGTATCTCAAGCAATCTCTCTAAAGGTTTCCTTATAGATTGGAATACCTTTTACAAGCATATCCTATTTATTTATTTCCTAATAAGGGTCTCCCTTATAGATGAGATATCCCCTTGCACACCAAAATGCCTAAAGATAATCCTAGATATTTTCCACCCTTTATTTCCGAATTAATTGCCGAAGAATCCGGGAAGGGAGGGGACGGCGGCGAGGGCGCGAGCCTGTGAGGGGCGGCGCCGCTCCGCTCCGTGGGCTGTCGGGCCTGTCCCCCCGGGCCCTATTTCCCTGGGTCATGACATCTCCCCCCCTCCGACCGGCGCGTCCTCACGTTGGATGAAAGTCCATTCGGCCACACGGGTGGAGATCACCGCCCCGGAATGATGAGCTCAACCTGCGCATCGACGAAATCGACCCCCGCACCGGGTTCCCGAGGATCATGTTCTCCCCGGGTTCGCTTTGGATCAAACTCCGTGAGGTAGTGAAGGTTGCCGATGTAGCCGTGGTAGATGTACCGGTGAACAAAGACATCCCTCGCCGCGAAGGCGTCGACGACGGGCCGCCCGCAGGAGCTCCCCTTGAACGCCCACCTCAAGGTGCCGATGCTCCATGTCGCGGGGTGGGCTCTCCAGAACAAGAAACGCTCGTTGGGCGGAGCGTTGACGAAGAGCGGAAGCGGACGCCGATGGTGATGTCACGGCGAGTAGGTGGAGTAGCGGCCAAGTTCAACATCGCATCCGTACATGAAGGAGCCGACGCCGAACGTAGAGGGCGAAAGCTGGTGGGCACCCTCTCTCTGCATCGTAGCTGATGTGGACATTGTCGACGATGAGGAAGAGGCGGTCCATGCCGCCGAGGAAGACGACCCCCGCCGGCCGACGCGTGGTGGCGCCGCGCCATATGCCGCCCAACAGGATGGCGGTCGGTGCGGCTGAAGTTGGCTCCGTCGTGTAGGCTCCCAAGGCGAGGAAGTTCGCCCCGCGAACTCCGCCTCGAAGCAAGCCTCCAGCAGGTCTCGCAACAAAGTGGAGAGGAAGCCGGAAGGTAGAATCGGCCATCGAAGAGGAGGAGGCCGCCCTCAAGTGTCCATGCCGGAGCGGCGTCTCCCGTGGTGACGCCGAGGGCGACGCGCGTAGGTGCCGATCCTCTAATGTAGCCCGGCGTAGCCGGGACGAAGACTCCGGTGGACGTGTCGTGAGGTCCAAGGCGCCGCATGCCTCGAACGCTTCCCAAGCCGAAGTCGCAGTGTAATGGATGCCGGCAAAGATGCTTTGAAACTGAAAGGCCCGGGGCCGAGCGCCTACGCCGGGGGGTGGAGCCGGTGTGAACGTGCTCGGCGGTATCCACGGTAATACGTAGCTCGTGGGTCGTGAAGTCCCATGTCACGCGTCCCAGGCTTGGCAACCAAGGCATGCCAAGGATGACGTCGACGTCGTCGCCCAGTGGCATGACGTGGGCGTCGATGTCGAAGGTGCTGGGGTCGAGGCGTAGTGGTACGTCGGCGGTGGCGGCCGGCATGTAGAAGTGGCATCGGTGCCGGTGGTGATCGCACACGCACCGGCCGAGTCCGAGGCCCGCCGTGGTCACCACGCCGAGGGTCGATGTAGTTGTGCGTTGCTCCCGAGTCGACGATGATGTTGACGCCGTGTGCCCGGTTATCATACCGATGAGGTAGAGAGAATGAGCACCACGCATCGGGAGTCGGGGGTCCCCAACGAGGACCTTCAGATCAGTGGCTCCTCTTTGACGTCCGCTAGTGGGGCGTTCGTCGTGTCGCCGGTATAGTCATTGAAGATCGTGATGTCGAAGAGGTGCTTGCACTTGTGACCCCATGTGAACGGCTCGTCACAATTGAAGCATAGTCCAGCCTTGCGGCGCTCTCGTTATCTCCCTCCGTGTCGCCCACTTGAACGGCCGAAGTCGTTCTTTGGTGCCGCCAAAGAGGAGGGCGCGCTCAGGGGCAACAGGGGCCATAGGCGCGGGCGCCCGCCCTCACCAGGCGGCCGGCTTGTCGGTGTTGTAGAGGATGGTGAGACGCCGCCGTATGCCCCCGGGCAAATGCATATGGCGACCTCCATGTCCTTGGGATTCTCGATCTCGACGCCGTCTTGAGCGGTTCGCCCAAGCCGCGCGTGTAGAAGTTCACCGGGCTGGCCGTCGCCGAGGTGGCTCGCGACGCCACGTGCGCCCGAGAACTGCTGTGCACTCATCGACGGTGCTGTCTTCCTTAGCGATGCCGCCGCCCGGGCCGGTTGCACCGTTCGCCTGGTCCGCGCACGTTGACATACCGGGCAAAGCTCGCCCAATCGCCATCGGTTTCTCTTGGGACAGCCGCATGTACCATTCTTTGGGCTCCCCGCCGGATGATAGGAAGCATACCGGACTTCACTACAAGAATACCGATTTTTATGACAAAACGACCTCATGACGGGGCCTAAAATCGTCATATAATGTGCCATAATACGGCGGAAAACTCGTTGTCGTCACAAAATGCAAACACCATGACTATTTGTGACGCCCGAAAAATGATCGTCACATTATACTACCCCACTTCGTCATATATTGTGGGCGTAGGGCACCCATGCGGCGGGGGTTTTTTTTATGATGCGGATTTGGGTGTTTTGTGACACGAATTATTTGTCACGTAAAATAAATAGCAAAAAAGCCAAAACAATAAGACGACAGAGTCTCGAACCCGGGGATCGGCCGATGGAGGTTTCGCGCCTTGACCATTGCGATACGTGGGAACATTCGCCCGTCCAGTGTAGTATAGATTTTTAAAATTCGTGGATCGAGTCGGGTTGACCGTGGGCCCCATCCGTCGCCCACTCTATCCTTATTCACCGCGTCACATTAACGCGTTTTCCCCACCGTCACACCGTCCACATTCACTCCCCTCCTCTCCTCTCGATTCAGATTCACCCGCTCCCTCTCCTAGGGTTTCCGCCATCGCCGCCGCAGCCCACTCCCCGGCTCCGCCGCCGACCGCCATGGTCCGTCCCAGGAGAAAGCAGAGCGTGCGGGACCCCGCGACGGGGATGTGGAGTGCCAGGCGGACCCCGCCGCCTACGGTCCTCCGCCGACCATGGCCTCCACCTCGAGGAAGTCGCCGGCCTCCAAGAAGGCGTTGCCGGCGCGACAACCAAGCGTCCGGGCCGCTGTCCGTGCTATGGAGGCGCGTGCACGCCGAGGAGGAAGATCCCGTGGGGGGGTAAAACCCCACCGCCGTCGACCAAGAAGAGGGTCGCAGCGGTCGGCGAGCAAGGGCGGTGCTTCCACAAGCAAGGGCAGGGGCAAGGCCAAGGGCAACGGCGTGGGCGCCGGGGGAGCAAGGGTGGGGTTCCACGAGCAAGGGCAAGGCCAAGGCCAAGGGCAAGGCCACGGCTACCGGCGGCAAGGCCAAGGCGCCGGCAAGCATCGCACTGCGCCTCCGGCGCTGGAGATCCGCAGGGAGTGCCCGAGGGCGGCGCGGCGCACTCCATGTGTCGTCGCCTCCCTAGGCCCGGCCCCAGCCCCACTTGCTATCATGGAGCAAATGCCCTCCCCGCGCCGCAGGAGGTAAGTGTTCAGTCCAACTTGATTTGTAGAATCTAGATTAGTTCATTTGTAGAATCGAGTGCAGGTAAAGATTTGGCCAATGATGCATAATGATTTCAGTAGATGGTCTGTTGACACCTGTTATAGCATAATATTAATAGTCAACTAAACATGAAATAAGGGCGTAAATGAATATCAACATAGACTAGGGGTCTAACTAACATAATTCCACAAGCTTTGGTGATTTATATCTTTTCGTGGACTTAAATGATAAATGCAGAAAGAATGGAGAAAGTTCCGAATATATCTCACATACGATGACAAGACTTAACCGTGAAGTAACTCTACCCGAAAAGTGAACTAAAACATTCTAGAAGGTACCGGAGGACACCGAAGAAACGGAAGCCGAGGTGGCATGCCACCACTCGGCGGCCGCCAAGTGCCAACTAGGCCGGCCGCCAGGCCCCACATGTCGCCTCGCCTTTGTATGTCGGTTTACCACCGATCTTGAGGTTGTATCTACACGCTTATTGAAGGTCGGTTTTATCCAATGGTCATCGCTCATCGCCAAGGCCAATATAAGAAGACCCCCGACCCTAGGGTTAAACCCTAATTCATTCTATTTCATTCTATTCATTATCTCTCGCTTGTAGAGGTGTCCCAATGTAAGGATAACCTCTCTCGGGATTAGTGAATTAGAAGTAGATTAGAAGAAGATTAGTCATGTAATTAGAGATAGATTAGCCATGTAATTAGAACTAGATTAGATCTAACTTAGATCTAATCAAGAGTAAAGGAGAGAGGAGCTATGCTCCCCGCTTCCGAGATGTCTTCGAGTATGGTATGTCTTTGTATCTTCTCTACAAGACTTAAGATTCATATATTTATCTTCTCTATTTACTTCCATGTATTTCATATATGGTTAGTATAGTTGTTATGCTATTGCATGGGATCTCCGCTCATATTGAGGGCTCTAGTTATGCTAGGTAGCTAGAGTAGTAATCGATAGTGTAGACTTGGTGTCTAGGCTATAGGTTACCCGAGGTTGCGCCAAATCCACCTGATAGTTGTGGTAGCCCCCCAAGTGACAAACAGAAGGCCTTTGTAGTCCACCATGTTCGATTGGTGTTTCAGAGCTTTTGGCAGCCTTCTCCCAACTACCTTCTTCCCAGTCTTCTTCGAGAGTTGGGACGGACCTGCTGCTCCAAAGTGCATTAGTATAATTGCTATCATAGAACCTAAGTAATAGAGAAGTATCCAGGAACCTTGATCTCTCCCTTTGACCTCTTGATTAGTTTAATTATTCTTTGATATCTTAGGTAGGTTATTATTTTATGCTTTACTTATCCTTTAACAATTACCCCCTCACTATAGTCTAGTGGTTTGCTAAGTTAGTGGATACATGATTGTGACTTAATACAATTCTTTAACCAAAGCTTCCCCGTGGATACGATACTCTAGAATACTCATCCTAGGGAAAAGCTACAATGGTAGGTGTTACGTTAAAAGTAATCCTTTATATTCTTTTTAGCACTTAACAAATGCCAACAATGGCTACTGATTTGGTAGTTCGTTTGTAGAATCGGAGGTATGATTAGGTAGATAGCTAATGATTTGGCCAATGATGCATAATGATTTCGATAGATGGCTACTTGATTTGGTAGTTTTCTAATTTTAGTAGACCGTTATTGGCCAATGATGGATAATGATTTCAGTAGATGGCTAATAATTTGGTAGTTTCTAATTGAGTAGACTGTTATTGGCCATGTGCATAATTTAGTGAATGCAATAATGAGATGGCTGCCTTTATGTGAACACTAGTTCTTCTACCTATCTATCTATTCAAGTCGGTAATCCAATATGCTTGTATCAACCACTCGTTCAAAAACAATTGGGTTAGGATGGTTGTTTGGTGCCCCACCAAGGTTTGGCATGTGGTGAAGCAAGGGTGTAAGTAATATATGCATGGAAGGGTGTAAGGAATATATGCATGCAAGGGTGCAAGGATTATATGCATGCAATGGTTTAATGATTATATACATGCCAATGCCAACATGCCAAGGGTGTAAGGATTATGGTGGCTAGGAATCAATCAACCCCTAACTCAAGCTGATGGTCGATCGCTGGAAGAATAGGCATATTCCATGCTTTGTCCATTCATTTTTTGTTTCTCATCTTCAATTGAAAGGCAGTCATTAGATATAAGAAAAAAGGCGACACCAAATTAAGAGGCATGTGTTTGATCGGTATTCACATAATTGAATTGCTTCGATTTTGCGCCGCCTTGGTGGTACAAATTAGGAAAAGCATTCCTCATCCCGGATTTTACAAAGACCGTTGGGGACCATCGAATCCAATGCAACACTAGATCTAATCTAAGTGATGGCATAGGATGGAATGGGGCCACGGTGTTGTTAGCCCAATGAGGACTCGGGTTTTTTACAAAAAAAATCATTATTTTCCCCCTATGAAACTTATGTTCCTTTCTCAAATTCATTATTTTACAGCATGTAGTCATTAGATTATCCTATGATATATAGAAATGTGTTTTTGGTATAATATCGACTCTTTATGTATTTATCATATGATATAGCATTGTGTTTCGTGAGTATCCTACTATATCCTATCAAACCGATCCTCGCTTTCTCAAACTAATAACACCGCTTTTGTTTAGACTTTCCGGATCTCCAAGATCGCACTCATGAGCGCCATCATCGCCTCAATCACCGAGCCGTTGAACCGCAGGCTCACCGTTCTATCCTCGAAGGTGGCCGAAGCTCATCGAACCGGTCCGTATGGACCGGACCCGAAGAAGGTGGACGCCTTCGGCAGGACTGGAGGGCGTCAAGTCCAAGGTTGGCCACATCCGGCGCCTGCCTTGGGCGCCCGCCCGGGCAAGAAGTGATGACGCCCCCGGAGCCCCTCCCCGCAAGACCCCCGCATGACCCCGCCCAACCTTTTGGTAGCCCACCGTTTAGTGGGCTTATTATTTTGTGAACAATGTGTATGTATTCTTTTTGCCGGATGGATGGATGGATGCAGGACTGATCTTTAGATTAGTTAGTAACTTAGTATATGTATGTGGCTGCATGGATGGATGCAAAACACCTATTTATTATTATATATGTAGGGATGGATGAAGAACAACTAATATTAGTGCTAGTGTAGGGATGGAGAACAACTAATATGTATTAGTACGTATATATATATTCGGTCTTTAGCTCACTTTTGTATATTATTATTGCTGTTGTGATTGATCTTCCCTTTTCTTTGCATTTGGAGTTTCTAAGTTCATAGTCAATTGCTCATTTAATTTAGATTCCAAGGCAAAAAAACTATTGTGTTAATTTTAAATTTTTCGATTTGGATCCTCGTTTAACGGAAGAAAACTCTCACAAAATTAAGGATGCATTGCTCATTTGACTAGGAAGAAAACGGCAAAAAATAAAAAAAAAAAAACAATGACTAGTGGTTTGTGAACTACGCTTTCCGAACGCTTGCTCGGATGCAAAAGTGACCTAAATACGGAATATAGATCTCGATGAGTTATGAACTTTTCGTGCTCATGACTTTTCAAACGGAGGCCTTCTAGGGCCCCGAAAACTCGTCCCGACCCGTAAAAATTTGAAAATTCGAAATTCGAGGCGTCAGAAGTTCGAAAATTGAAAATTTGACTCTAATACCGAACGTAGGTCTTGAAGAGACCTACAAAACACGTGTTCATGACTTTTCAATTTGGATCCATCTAGAGCTTCAAAACCCGACCCGAATACGCCCGATTTCAAATTGACCAACGTTTGACTTGATCAAACCTCGCCAAACGGAGCATTAAATGGCCTCGGATGAAAAACTTTTGAACACGAAGTTGATAGAACTTCGTCAGGGATCTACATTCCATATATAGGTACTTTTTGCATTTGAGAAAGTGCTGGTGAACCCTAGTCGCAAATCCACGTATCTCACGAGAGAGTTTATGCAACTCGTAGGCGACTAGTGGTTTGTGAACTACGCTTTCCGAACGCTTGCTCGGATGCAAAAGTGACCTAAATACCGAATGTAGATCTCGATGAGTTATGAACTTTTCGTGCTCATGACTTTTCAAACGGAGGCCGTCTAGGGCCCCGAAAACTCGTCCCGACCCGTAAAAATTTGAAAATTCGAAATTCGAGGCGTCAGAAGTTTGAAAACTAAAAATTTGACTCTAATACCGAACGTAGGTCAAGACCTACAAAACACGTGTTCATGACTTTTCTATTTGGATCCATCTAGAGCTTCAAAATCGCCCGAATGCGCCGATTTCAAATTGACCAACGTTTGACTTGGTCAAACCTCGGCCAAACGGAGCACTAAATGGTCTCGGATGAAAAACTTTTGAACATGAAGTTGATAGAACTCGTCAGGATCTACATTCCATATATAGGTACTTTTTGCATTTGAGAAAGTGCTGGTGAACCCTAGTCGCAAATCCACGTATCTCACAAAGAGTTTATGCAACTCTATGGGCGACTAGTGGTTTTGAACTACGCTTTCCGAACGCTTGCTCGGATGCAAAAGTCACCTAAATACGGAATGTAGATCTCGATGAGTTATGAACTTTTCGTGTTCATGACTTTTCAAACGGAGGCCGTCTAGGGCCCCAAAACTCCGTCCCGAGCCGTAAAATTTGAAAATTCGAAATTCGAGGCGTCGAAGTTCGAAAAACGAAAAATTTGACTCTAATACGAACGTAGGTCTTGAAGAGACCTACAAAAACACGTGTTCATGACTTTTCGATTTGGATCCATCTAGAGCTTCAAAACCGGCCCGAATGCGTCATTTCAAATTTTGATCCCTAGCTCTATCTACACCATTGGATGGATGAGATCAAGGGTTGAAATGAAAGTGAAACCCTCCCTCCCCTCCCCTCTCCCTTTCCCTCTTTTTCGCAAAACGAGCGGCGAAATCGGGCTCACGAGCGGCAAAAATTAATTCGTAAACCTTATCCTATCATCCCACCTACCCAGCCCCCCTCCTCCTCTCGATTCACATGCTCCTCTCTTCCTCTCCTAGGGTTTCCGCCGACGCCTCCGCCACCACCCACTCCCAGGCGCCGTAGCCCACTCCCCGGCTTTGGCGCCGACCGCCATGGTCGTTCGAAGAGAAGGTCCACATCAGGCGGGACCCCGTCCCGTGACGGGGTAGTGGGCCGCCGAGAACCCCGCCGCCTACCGACCTCCTCCTCCTCCTCCTCCTCCTCCGGCCGTGGGAGCGCCGCCGGGTCACGCACGGGAGTCACTGTGCCAGGACCCCATTCGTCATCTGCAGCATCGACCTCGCAAGCAACTCCGGCCACGATCGCCCGCGACCCTGCGCCACCCGAGCCCTATCGATTTGAAGGCGACCCCGACCTCTGTAAGATCTTGTTTGGCGTGGCAACCTCGGCTCACCATCGTGCTCCAGTGGCCATCAAGGTATGAAATCTCCGTCGGTATATATGAGATTAGATTTGGTTATCGTAGATCTTTAGTATAGGTCCTAATTTCGGTACATTGTAGGTCTTAACTTGCTTTGTAGAATCGTAGGTTTCTTTACAGCAGAAATCATTATTTTCCCCTATGAAACCGATGTTGCTTCCTCAAAAACATTATTTTACGCCAGCTAGTCTGTGATACTGACACTGTTCGGTCCGCTTGGTGAGTAATGCCGCTTTCTCAAACTAATAACATTCCATCTAATTGAGTAGACTGTTGTTGCCAATGATGCATAATCCGAGGTGGTCGGGTTCCTTTATGTTGAATTCATGGTAGTCATAAAGCCATGGCTCACGTCCATTCCCAAGCAACCGAATGGTCACCGCCATTCGGATGGTCGGGAGTGGATGTAGCCATGGCTCCATGCCTACTATGAGCTTGAGAGTTGGTACTTTTATCTTTGAGGCTTGTGAGGACCGGAAAGGTGAGGTACAAATGTGGTTTGTTCTCATTTAGTTCATTGAATCATCGAGAAACTTTACATGCCTCGGCCAGATTGGACTTGTGAGGAACTCGTGAGCTTTCTTGATGCCTCGAGGCTGAAAGCTTTTGATGATTTCATGCCCTAAATGATGTCGTATTTGCAACAAGAGTTATGCTTTGATCCTTATGCTCCAAGCCAAAACATGAATTGTGATGAAACCATTGTCCGAGTCAACTATTAACTCTTAATGATGTGAACTTGTTGGGGCTTTTGATCGGTTTGTTGTCATTTGTAGCCCGGACGCCTCTTTTAAATTATGGCCAATGATGCATAGAGCACCTTTGTTGCTGTCTTCACGTGGTCGATGTCGAATGTTCTAGCATCATCCGCAGTTATGCAACAATTGTGTTGTGTCAAACTCAAGGCGACGGCAAACGGTGGATGATTCGAACATACGGTACCGACATGTGTTGACTTATGGGTGTTATTCATATCTTTTGAGGCCTCTACAATATTGAGTGAAATTACTAGACCTATGATGCGAACTTATTTGCCATTGAACCTGTGGTTAACGTCCACTCATGCAACACTAGAGCTGATCTAAGTGATGGCGGGGGATGGATGTGAGCATGAATGTTATGGCTATTCAAGGGGCGAGGCTAGCATACCTAATCCTATCAATATCTAATCCTACCTTTTTCCTAATCCTATCATCCGTAATCTTGTTGATTGTTGACACCGTTATAGCATAAAATTACTAGTCAACTAAACATGAATAAGGGCTTAAATTGAATATCAACATAAGTCTAGGGGTTTAACTAACATAATTCCACGAGCTTTGGTGATTTATATATTTTCGAGGGGACTTAACAGATAAATGCGAGAGAAGAATGGAGAAAGTTCCGAATATACATCCAATATGATGACAAGACTTGACCGTGAAGTAACTCAACCCGGTTGTGGACTAAAACATTCTAGAAGACACGAGAAGACACCGGGAAGGACGTGACATGGGCCCACCATGGCACGGCGGCCGCCCGGTGAAGATTAGGCCGGCCGCGGGTGGGTCCCACCCGTCGGTCTCATCTTCCTAGGTCGGTTTCAAACCGACTTTGAGGTTGTATCTACACCGTTGCCAAGGTCGGTTTGATCCAAGGGCTATCGTTCATCGCCAAGGGCTATATAAGAAGACCCCCTGACCCCAGGGCTAAACACCAATTCATTATCAATTCATTCTATCCCATTATCTCTCAGTTGTAGAGGGGTCCCATGTAAGGATCATCTCTCTCTAAGGGATTAGTGAATTAGAATGTAATTAGAAGCAAATTAGAACTACAATTAGAAGAGTTAGTATAAGAGGATTAGAACTCATTAGTTCTAATCTTTAGAACAAGAGAGATAGAGAGAGGGAAGGAATCGGAGGAAGTGTCGGCCTGTCGGTGCTATCTCCATACTTGTACCTCGGTGGAAGTTAATCTACATTTGGAGTTACTCTGGTAATCTACTTCTTTTAGTAAGTTATATTGTTTATATTTATTCTTATTGGTCTATGAGTCTCTCTTTTGAGTACTTTAATCTAGTGCATTAGGTTAAGGTAATATTCGTAGTGTAAGCGTGGTGCTTAGGCTCGGGTATCTCGTAGATACACCCTACCTTCCGGAGCGTGGTAGTTCGTGGTAGTGACAGTACCATTGATTCCTTTGGATTCCACATCCCGTTGGTTAGGACTAAGTAGGAACAAGTTCTTGGGGAATAGTGAGTTTCGTCCCTTACTTTCCTTTGAGTACATCCCCATAAGAATACTATCAACATCACTTACCAAATTAAGATCTAGCTATCTTAGTAATCCTCTCTATACCCTCAACCTTCTTAAGTCTTGTGCTACTCGGGTTAAGATTAGATCGTAGTCTCCCTCACCCGTTTTCCCGTGGATTCGATATTTAAACCCTCTCCCGGGTGAAGTGCTCACCCCAGTATCCGTGCGCTTGCGGATTATACAAATTATAAATATTTCTGTGGGCTTATCAAATACCAACAAGCATTTTTGGGCGTTCTTGCCGGGGAAACGGATTGCTGAGTTGACTTTGAATATACCTTATCCTTGTATCATATTCTTTTCTTTTATTCGTTTATCTTTTTAACTCATCTATTCTTTTCTTTTCCCTTTTCACTATGAATTCCACGCCTATCTATAAATATCTCATACCCAAAGTGAAAGCTTTAGGCAACCGAAATCTTTAGAGCCTATCCTAGCAAAGTCCTATGAGCTACGCTTGGGTTATATAAGAATGGTTCAGAACTAGCCTTCGAGGGAGAAGGTGAGGCCAACCCACACTCACACCTACGAAAGTTTGAGGAAATTATGGGATGCTTTTCGTATGGAAGGCATATCTGATAATACCTTACGTTGGAAGTTCTTTCCGTTGTCTTTGATGGGAAAAGCTAAACGGTGGTATTACTTGAACGTAGAGAGAGTGAAAGGAGATTGGGAACTTTAGTATCCAATTTTTGTACATATTTTTTCCCACCTCCGAGTGGCCCGTCTTTCGTATAGAACTTTTAACTTTTAAACAAAATAACGAAGAGTCTCTTAATGCATCATGGGATCGTTTTAATGACCTTATCAACTTTGGCCCAAACCTTGGTATTCCGGATCCAATCCTTCTTCAACATTTTTATCCGGGTCTTAATAAGAAAAGATGCAAGGGACCTTAGTGCGACTTCGTGAGGCGCATTCCTTTCTCCATGCGCTATAGAAGCAAGAGATCTCATTAACGAGATGTTGCGGATACGCCACCCCACTAGAATTTTTCCCAAGAAAATGAAGAATTACCCTCCGATCAAGGAGAGGAAACCACGATAGCTAATTCACAACAATTCCAAACTCAAGACCTAGCTATCCATCCTAAAACCATCATCATCCCAAAATCCCCAAAGGAAGAAGAAATTCCACCTTTGGAAGATCCTTATGAACCTACCCTTAGTGATTTTTGGGAAAACAATAAATTCTCATCGAGACAAGAGACCTCTAAGTGACCACAATTCGGATTCTTTTGAGATGTCTCTTATTGAAAGTGTTTATAAGAGATTTCCAAGTGATTATAATTGATTCTTTTAAGGAGAAGTCTCTATTCGAATATGCTTATTCTTTCAAAAGACATTTGGAAGAACCCAAGGATGACATTTCTAATCTTGCCATTGAAGAAGAGCAAAGCTATCTAGAAGACAATCTTATCCTCTCCCTTCTATGCCTAGACAAGATAATTTATTCGAACCCATTTGACAGAGCCGACCAATTTATAAGAAATCAAGTATAATTCGCGATTACTGAAGCAATCGCGATCTACACTTGAGTCCATATAAACCCGGTATTCGGAAATCTCGAGTGATTTCAAACTCATCAACAATACAACAAGGATCGTTGAGCTCGGTAGTTCAAATCCGCGGTATCTTAAACCAAATTCAATATATTATAATCGAGTGCGATGTACCCATTTATTTACAAAGTAATTCGTCGCGCGGAAGCAATAGTTTTCAAAACCAAATAGTTGTACAAATGAAATAAAATAAGATAGTGCCAATATAATGTCAACCCAGTAATAGCACTAGACAGGGAAATATGGAGATTGCCATGCCCTAGGCATTATTCTTCACCACAGCACACCACATCTGGACAGAATCATGCTAGACGGAGTCACCTGCAACATCGGGAATTAACCCGTGAGTACTCAATTGTACTCGCAAGACTTACCCGTCTGAAACCCGTAAAAATAAGGAAAAGACCCCAAGGAGTATGCTTGGCTTTATCTGGAGCTGGGCGACTCACATTTGACTTCGAGAAAATAAAGTTGATTAGTGCACCTACACATGCTACTTGAATTCTTCCAAGTTAAAAGGTTAAAGACATATGCTCAGTAATATAAATAACAGCATAAGTAACTTGATCATAATTTTAACAAAGAAGAACATGATAATGTAACATATATTGTGATATTAAGACTACATTGCCGTTGAAGCATCCCTGGTTCTCACTAACCGGGGAGAGATGGCGATTCGAATCGATTTGCAAACCAACCGGGCGAATACCACTGTCATAAACCAGGTCTACGTCATGACCGCGGACCCGATCACTCCCGGGACGTTACGGGACATAAAGTCTCGGTCTTGCCGGCTACCCCCTCCTTCTCGAGCACCCAAGTGAGCGTAAGCAACGAGTACGACCCCTCGTGCGCATCTTCTTGTGCCCGATTAACCACACCAACCATCACCAAAGGAGGAGCGATAAAGCGAGCATGGCCGGCCCCCTAACATTCCCACGAGCTTCGTGGCTCACGACCCGCGGAGCCTACTATATGAGCAGTATCGTTCAACTTCCGACCACGGCCGACAAAGTATGAGTCCTTAATCGACCGGATGGAAAGACCACAATATCCATCCAATCTAAGCATGTTTTATTATTCGGGTTCTCAAGAAGAAGACTTGTTAGTCACCCATGTGACTAACCACAAACATCCTCTCAAGTGACCGGAATCAGCGTCTCACCGCAATCACCATACTCGAGCATTTATAACCTAGACCTCTAAATAGGATAGGATAACAACTTCAACAAGGATATATGTGCATCAACGGTTTCAACCATTTTCCTAAACTTAATGCATCAACATATTAAAGGGGCGCAAATCAATTTAGTTAGAAAGCATAGGAAAGGGCAGCATGCACCGGGGCTTGCCTTCGGAAGAGGGTTAGAAGATGCCTTGGCACTTCAGCAGCTTGACGACATGTCCTGCTTCTTCTGGGACCTCCTCTTGCTGCTCCTTATCTCCTCGTGCTCTCTCTTTCGATCCAATATGAACGTGTATGCAAAGATGAATATTAAGGAATGCACGATTCACAAGGAAAGGATGAATGCATTATGATGTATGGTATTAGTAAGTGGATATCTCTTACGCGAAAACACAATTATAACTACACAAGAAACCCTAATAATCTACATCAAGCAAAATACCTAATTCACTAATCACCGGAAAATGGCAGCTAGACATGCTTTGTTACTAAAACAGTCACACGAGGGGAGTTCTATAACTCCAAATGCAGCAAACAAATACTCGTTGGAAAGCTAACAAAATTATCTACAAATCATTCCGTATCGCCTGACCTGAATCTACCATTAACAGCCTCAAAAACAGAAAAATAGAGGCTCGATTCTAATCCATTTCAGCACATACAACTACTATAGCTTGCAAACTACTCATGCAAACCTTACCGAACTTAACCAGCAAGAAAACAAGGTCCTAATCTACCAAATACACCTACTGGACATGCCAAAAGACAAACTAATACACATGAAATGACATTCCCTATATAAGCACTATATATATGCACACTTAAAATATAAAAGCTAGAATTAAACTAGTTTCATAAAAACACAATACCAACAAACCAACCATACCAACAGGTCCTAAACATGCTAGGAACACACAATAAAAATACTAATACACATTACCTTCATATAAACATGTATTTCTAAGCTATTTTCTATGCAACACAATTATGATAAATATGTAAACACCTTATAAAATCCTACAAAAATTACAGGAGCATGCTACTGGCATCACAAGGCTACCATAAAAATTTCATGGCAAAAACATGCATATGCTGTCCTACACAAAAATGACAAGTTATCAATAAATCTAGGCATGAAATACTTTGTACTATGAAAAGCATGAAACTGCCTAACCATGAACATGAAATGCTCCATAACAGTAACAAATGCATGTACAAAATTTATCATGGCAAAAACCCTATTAATTATTTTTCTATGAATTTCCTAAGAAAGCATGGCAAATAGCACATAAATCAAAAATGATATTTCCACCACAGAACCTAGGGTCAAACATATTTTTCCCATGCTGTACATCACAAAACATGAACATTTTGTCTGAGGGGACCCCCATTTTATCATGCACCAAAAATTAGATATGCATTTATCTATTTTCATGGCATTTTCTAGCATAAATATAAATAAATATAAAAACTACCAGAACATGGCATCTCATATTTTTATATCATAGACCAGGGCATAACAAACATGAAAAAAAAATTTGTCTCACTCAAATCAGAGCTAAAATGACCGAAAGGTGGAATTTACAAGACGCACATGCAAACTGGAAAAATGAATTTATAAGGATATTCGGTGACGGGCCGGGCCCACATGTCGGCACGGAGCGGGAGAGGGCGCGGTCGACGGGATCTCCCGATGGTGGGGTTTGCGGCGAACCATGGGCACCGTTGGACTCGTCTCGAGGAGATCTATCGATTGGTGGGCTTGGTGCATGCTCGGTGGACGCTAGCGGCGGTGGCGGCGTCGGGCGGCGATGGGCGGCGTGGTCGTCGGCGGCGAGGCCATTTCCGGTGAGGACGCGGCCAACGGACGCGAGCACGGCTCGAAGGCGGCGGCGCGGCAAAACCCCTAGGCGGTTGAACGGAAAGGCGGCGGGATGACGCCGACGGCGGCACGCCGGCCGGCGGCGGCATGCATGCGGCGGCGCCGGCGTTCCTCGGGCCCCGGGAGCACGGCGCGGCTCGATTGGCGGGTGCATGAGCACCGGCATGTCGAGGCGGACTCGATCGCGCCGGACGAGGGCGCCGCTGAGGTGGATCGGAGACGCTGGCCCCACGGCGGCGCTTGGCCGCGGCGGCGCCTCCGGCAAAGTGGCGGCGCGGCGGAAACCGGCGATTGGCGTCGCCGCTTCGCCGATCCGGGGTTCGGGCTCGGGGAGTTGGTGCTCAAGTTGGCGGGGCTGCCGGGGTGCTTGGTCGGGCGTGGGCGCGGTCGTGGTGGCGCTCGGCGCCCGGCGGCGACGCGGCGCCGCGGCGGCATGGCTACTGCTTTCGGTTTCTTCTTCTTTGCTCGCGCGTGGGCGAAGGGAGAGCGAGGGAGTGGCTTGGGACGCACGGGCGTGTTGGCGGTCATTATCGAGTATATTATACCGCCAACTTATATCCAATTCTTGAGAAGGGGGCAAACTTATGATACATATACCTTTACTTCTAACCTAGTTCCACTTGTATTCGTAGAAATTATGTCTTGCGGGTATAAAAGTGGAAAGCAGGTACAAAAAGTCGCCAAAATAAATTAGAAAGCATATTGAATAAAAGACGCGCCAAGGAGTGGATCAATCAAGAGGACCAAACCCGCGCACAATTTGGCCCATGCACCACCATAGGCCCAACATGTGAATGACAAAACGCCGCGCGACAAGAGGGGCGGGGCCGGAGGCCCAGACCAGGGGGGGCCCATCATGCGCGGCCGGCGCATCATTTCGGCCAAAGTTCCCTCCCTTTCTTTGGCGGTTTGGAGCGATCTTCAAGCGGCGGTTGCATGCGGTGCAAAGTTTCATTCCCGCCAAGAATAGCTCGAAGCAAGGAGAGCCCTCCATTCCCTCCTCCTCTCCACTATATAAAGAGAGGCACTCCTCACACACAAAACACACAACACACTACACATCACATTGTTACATTCTCACCTTGAGCACCACTCTCTCCCCTTCATTAGTTTAGTAGTAGGATTCGAGTTAGGCAAAGCTTCAAGGAGGGCTTGTCTCCTTGGAAGGATCTTTTTGGTAATTTACTATGAAGTTCTTTTCTTTATTCAAGTCTCATTATTTATATCGCAATGCATATGAACTAGAGTATAGTTATCCTCATGTTATATTCATATTATGCCAACTAGAGTATAGTTAGTAAGATGTGATAATTAACATGACTAACTTTAGGCTAATTGAATCATATTTTATTCATGGAACGTAGTAGAACTAAGTTCGAGTGATGGTGCAGTGTACCTTCCCTGTTTACCTTTACTCTTGCTGTCGATCCGTAGGGGTCGGGTACCGAGGGGGTTTAGGTAGTTTTCTATAGACATAAGCGTGGTGCTTAGGTCTATAGAGAATCATCCGAAAATCCGGCATCCCACGGTAGTGAGGTAGGCGGCGGAGGGTGACAACTCGTTAGTCCTTCGCACTCCTCCACGTCCCCGGTGTCGGGTTGGAGTCTTATCAAGTGTCACCGGGCGGCATATACCAGCGCGGGCATCTCCTCATCACTTTAGCCCATCTCTCGCTATGAACCATCAGCGACATATGTAGACTATAGTCGGCGCATTGGCGATATTAGAATAGCCAACTCAACATAGGTTTTTCCTTTCTTGTTATTTCCTATTTATTCCTTCTAGTGCTCAAGAAGTGTGTGTGTGTCACCACTATCTCCAATATTATTGTCACTTACCCTGTACATGATTAGTGGCTATCCATACATACATTGTGGGCTATCATCATCATATTAAATCTAAACTTGCCTTCCCATGGGAAAATATAAATGAAACGATACCCGAATACTCCCGGGTGAAATGCTACGATGATAGATCCGTGCGCTTGCGGGTTGACCCTTGCAATATTCAATTTATCTATCACCTAACGCTCTCTCGGCGTTATCATTAAGGATAATATTTATTCTTAGTGATTGCGTTAAGAAACGCCAACAAGCATTTAAAGGGGATGGCGCCGTTCTTTGGGAAGGCAAGGTTAAAAAAGAAAAAAAATATGAATAAAGATGATCATAACCACATGTATGGATGATAGCCCTAATCTTTGCGGGGTAACTCTTTTTTTTTTTCTTCTGTTGTGGATGAAAACAAGATAGTGTATGACTGGTCGCAACCTTGCCAAATAACCGTCGATGATCCGGAGAGGCCGCCGGGAAGAGTCGAGCTCGAGCCACTCTTCCCGTCATCACTCCCCGAGGAGGTTGCACCGTCATCCAAGTACCATCTTCATCAACACTCATGGCCACCAAGACACTCGCGACTACTCGGTCCCCCATCGTGGGCAATGTCCCGATTGGCCCCATGTCAACTTGGGCGACAAGAACTTTGAGTTAAGGACTGGCCTCATCACGATGGTACAAGCAAGTCCATTCTCATGGGATCGCAAGCGAGGACGCAAATGCTCATCTCTAGAACTTCTTGGAGCCGTGCGACACAATCGTCATCAAGGACGTTGAGCCGGATGCAATCGGGCTCGCTTGTTTCCCTTCTCCCTTGTGGGGAAGGCGAAGCAATGGTTCTATAAGGACAAGGAGGTCATCGACACTTGGAGTAAATGCTCCCACCGCATTCCTCGCAAGGTTCTTCCCAATGGGCAAAACCAATGCCTGCGGGCAAGAATTTCCAACTTTCAGCAGACGGCAATGGAACCCATACGGAGGCGTGGGAGAGGCTACAAGAGTACATCCTCGCCGCCCGCACCATGGCATGGAGAAGTGGCTCGTCCCTTCGAACTTCTACAATGGTCTTACACATAGATCTTTAACTGGAGGGGCGTTCTTATCCCTCACCGTTGAGAAGCGAGAAGCGCTCATCGAGAAGATGATCGAGAACCAAGGTTGGGGGAGAAGAACGGGCCCCTCGAAAAACACAAAAGGTATGCACACGAAGAAAGGAGACGGTCCGCTTGCTTTGCAAAGATCGATCTCGATGAAAAGACTGGGCGACCAAGCTCCGTCAAGCGGTGCTACACTCCCCATGGACTCACATATGACATGTGAAGTCTCGTGGAGAGGTTGAACATTCGGGAAGCTCTTGTCCCGAAACTTCGAGAAGAAGTAGCCTACGTCAACAACGGATTTTGTCCAGGTAATAACAATGGGTGGAACAATCGAGAATCGCCCACAAGGAGGTAACAATTACAATTCCAATTTCAATTCCAATCAACCCTCCTTGAAAGATCTTGTTTATGGTCAAGCTAAAATTAATGAAAGTCTTAATAAAAAGATATCGTCTAATGATAAAATGCTTGAAGACATAAACACCAAACTTGAGAATTTATCTTCTGGCTGTAATTAATCAATTGAGCTTAAATAAAAGGTTGAAAAACAATTGTCACATTTAGCAACTTACATTCCTATTAATCAAGATGGAAAAATCCCTAGTCGGCCTACGGAAAAGGTTAATGCAAAGGCCACGAGGAGCGGTAAGTCTACTCGTGATCCACCATATCCTAAAGATGCGTGAGAAAACTCTCGGCAATCCCGGCAACCACGACAAGACAACACAGACTCTCCACCAATCGAAGAAGAACCAGCGAGAGGAAAGGATTACAACTCAAACTTATGGAGACACAAACTTCATGCCCTTTCCTTCCCGGAAGAGAAAATCAACCGTGGATGAACAATTTGCCCGGTTTGTTGAGATGATCCGAAAGATACATGTGGATGTACCAGCGATGGATGTACTCCACATGCCATCTTACGCCAAATTTGTCAAATCCATCATCAACAATAAGTTGCCCCTACCAACCACCGAGGTGGTAAAAGCGACAGAAGCTTTGTGCGCGCGCCTATACTAAACAAGCTCCCGAGAAGAAGAAAGACCCGAGGATGTCCCACCATCACCGTTCAATAGGGACTCAAAGGATTGAGCATGCCCTATGCGACCTAGGGGCAAGCGTCGGTGTCATGTCCAAAGGCGTGTTTGACAAGATGAACTTCACCAACCCGGCACCACCAACAAGCATGTTGCTCCAAGCGGCCGACTCCACGATCCGTCACCCAAAAGAGATAGCGAGAAGACGTGCTGTTAGAATCGAGATCACTTCGTGCCGCTTGACTTTGTGGTGCTAGAAATGGAAACCACTAAGGAAACACCTTTGATCTTGGGACGACCATTCCCGAGCACGGGGGCACACATCGATGTCGGCGCCGAGAAATCCGCTTCAACATCAATGGAAAAGAGGAAATCTTCAACTTCCGCCCCAAGCTTTGAACAATGTTCCATGGTCTACGCAAACACAAGCCTACGGAAGGAAGATACACCTACCACGTCACCATCCAAAAATACAAAAAGAAGGCATGGCGTGTGAAGCAGCCTAAAGGTAAGCTTCACTAAGGTAAGAAATAAATATTTTCCTTCTATAAATTTATTTTCCTCATATTAAATTATTTTTAATATTTGAATTCAAAACCCCTTTAATTAATTTCCTTTTTATTACCATATTCTTTAATATTAAAAAGAATTCCTTTTCATATTTTTATTTTAATCCCATTGCCATATTTCCCATGTCAATTAAAATATAAAAAATAATAATAAAATATATATATTGATAAGATTTTATAAATAATGCCATATTCGAATAAAACTTTATTCCAAAAAATTCTTAAACATTTACAAAATGAGAGAAAATGAAAAAACAAAGTTTCGGGTCGAACCCGACCGTTGCACTGCGCACAACGGTCGGATTCGACCGCTTTAACACACACCCAAAACGAGGCGACAGAGGGCCTAGGATGGGGCCGGCCGCCGCATGGGCAATGCCCCCACGCGCGCCTCTGTCACGGGCCAAACGGGCCACATCGCCCTAGCCGTTGCCTTCGTCCGGTGTCGTCGGGGTGTATCGGGCTATAAATTCGCGAGGTGGCGGAGAGCTCTCCACCCCTCTCATTCTTACTCCCTCACTCTCTCATTTTGCTACTTGCTCACTTCTTGCACTCCACAAAGCATTCCCAAGCTCTAGTGCAAGAACACCCGGCACTCTCTCTCACAAGCTCTCTCTCCCAAGTTCTCTCCAAGAGTAAGCACTTGTTTCCATTCCGTTCGCTTTTGTTCGCTAACATTTTTCGGGAAAGCGGCAAGCGCGATCAAGAAGGGCGTGAGAAGAAGAAGCGCGAGGCTCTCCCAAGGAAGTTCGGGTGCACACTTCGACAACGCCGCATACGAAGAAGACGTACCCTCGCAAGAGCAAGAGCAAGAACAAGCACCCACGGGGATGACGATCGAGGAAGCCGATGCACCGCACCTCGACACGGAAGGAGAACGGGAGATGCAAGCCTACAACATCCTCAAGAACCGAGACTTCGCTCCCGCTCCTCGCTTCCCCAACGACGTCCTCGAAAAACTAGGTATGGATAACGAATTCCCCATCATTTGGAAAGGCGTCGGATGGTCCGGATTGCTCCCCTCGATGAGCCAGGCTCTCCTCCCTCACCATCCAATTTTTAGGATCTTTGGAAGTTCATGATCGGGGTGTTAGTTTCGGACTTTTTAGTAAATACTACTATTACACTTGGCAAGAATCGGCTAGGCACATAGGCTTTGATGCTAAGAAATGTTGCACAAACTTAGGCCGTTGCTCTACCGATTTTTAATCGTGCCGCCTTATTCACCGAGATCTCCACCATAGTTCCTACAGATCCTAGGTTTTAGATCCTTCAAATGCCAACATACATCATCCAACATTGAAATTCATGCAAAAATGGATTGCCATAACTTTGTTTCCTAGGCATGAATTTCACCGTCTCTTAGATGTTGAGATGCAATGCCTCTATGCCATAGTTCACAAGAGAAAAAATTGCCCCCAGAAAGAAATCATAAAATGCATGCTTAGCAATTTTAAACAATCCACACCTCGTTTATTGTACCTCTCTTGTGACAAGAATTGCTAGTAACATTGGTGCATTGGAAGGCGAGAATGTCACATACCTAGATACTCCACCTCTGGAAATTTCATTATCACACCTGATACAAGGGCACATAATAAAATTTGATGAGAATGACCACGAGAAGATTATTTATTATTTTTCGGGATATATAAATGAGATTCCGCTCCCTAACCCGAACTCTCATTATATAAATCCCCATCACTCACCTTCGCTCTAGTTGAGCTAGACGAAGCACGCCAGGAGTCTCCGTGTCTCGCGAGGTCATCACGAAGGAGAGCTACGAGGCGAGGCTAGTGGTTCACGCCAGATGCCGCAGCCTACACCCGCACTCCCGGTGCCCACACCGGGTTCTTTACACCAACGCTGAACCCCGGGCTCACACCCGACCTTCCAAAGATGAGGGGATGTTCACACCTCATCCGGACCAAGCGGAGGGTCGAAGATGGCATGAGACACACACGGTGTCCTCCGACCGAAGGGATGCCACCACCACGTCACTCTACGGTGGACCCCGAGCGCTCAAAGAGATCAACACCCGACTCGGGAATGTGGAACTCCGCGACAGGTGAGATTATTGCGATCCCACTCACGGTTTTGTGCGGGGTTTCCGATCAACGCCATCGGCCAGCACTGCAACACCAAGTAGAGGAGGCGGAACGGAGACGGCGGGAGCACGAGGCACGAGATGGCATTACAGCGCCACATGGGGTACTACCCCCTAACCCATAGGCCATCGGCTAGCTTGGGGGAGGACCCCCCCACGGAGGTAAGTACCTACCTCCCCTATCACTTTATTTTATCCCTTAAATTTTCATTTTCATTTTCCTTTAAAAAAATATATATATATGAAAAGAACAAAAATATGATTCCACTTCAATATGTAGTATAAGGATGCTTAATTTCTCTGAAGTTGAAATGATGAATAGTTGCTCTGTCTATAGTTCAATTTGCACCTAGTTCATAACATTGTATTCCCCAATGTTTAAGTTTATTGGCTTAACTTGTCTTGTCCTAAAAACTTAATGATTTGTGGGTATGCAAACACATGATTCTTCTCTAAGCTATTGCCGGATATGATATGGTAAAAATAGAATCTACTATGATTTTGTTCTAAGAAAGATTCATCGTTCGGAGAATAATTTCCAAAATTCCTTAATGATCAAAATTCTCATGATAGCCTATGTGAGACACCCATATGCTTTTGATCAAGATTCACATTCACATTGCCAAAAATAGGTTATGGGCTAAGCTAGAAAAAAATGGACGTGTGTCCGAAAAAATAAAACAATGGGTACTTCGATACCCGCCTCTAAGAAAAAAAAAAGAAGAGAGAGAAGAATAATGGACAAGTGTCCGAGGGCTTAGTAGAGCCCACTTCTCTAAAAAGAAATAAGAGCTAGCCCATACCTTATCAAAAATAAAATTTCACTTGCACATCTTGATCAAGGCTTATGACTTGTTTCTCCTTATGGTTTGCACACCCGAGATGATTTAAGAAATCATTACAAAAATCTCCGCATGAATAATCAATCAAAAGAATGAATGACTAGTGTTTCTATGAAAACCGTTCTATCTTGCAATAACCCAAGGGTTTGGAGAATGTTATAAGCCCCATATGATTTAAGTAAACAAGGATAGATAAAAATGCCAATTTATTTAAACAACGGAAGAATACTTTATTATGAGCATGGTACATTTTGAAATATATCGGCATTGTAGCAACTCCCGATCAACAACCAAACACTTAGCTATTTGCTCGGGGCGAGCAAAGGTTAAGCTTAGGGACTTGTTGGCGGTCATTATCGAGTATATTATACCGCCAACTTATATCCAATTCTTGAGAAAGGGGCAAACTTATGATACATATACCTTTACTTCTAACCTAGTTCCACTTGTATTCGTAGAAATTATGTCTTGCGTATAAAAGTGGAAACAGTACAAAGTCGCCAAATAAATTAGAAAGCGTATTGAATAAAAAGACGCCAAGGAGTGGATCAATCAAGAGGACCAAACCCGGCGCACAATTTGGCCCATGCACCACCATAGGCCCAACATGTGAATGACAAAACGCACGACGACGGAGAAGGCCGGGGCCGGGAGGCCCGGCCCGGGGCGGCCGGCCCACCGCGGCGGCGGCCGGCGCGTTATTTCGGCCAAAGTTCCCGCCTTTCTCGGGCGGTTTGGAGCGATCTTCAAGCAGCGGTTGCATGAGGTGCAAAGTTTCGTTCCCGCCAAGAATAGCTCGAAGCAAGGAGAGCCCTCCATTCCCCTCCTCCTCTCCACTATATAAAGAGAGGCACTCCTCACACACAAAACACACAACACACTACACATCACATTGTTACATTCTCACCTTGAGCACCACTCTCTCCCCTTCATTAGTTTAGTAGTAGGATTCGAGTTAGGCAAAGCTTCAAGGAGGGCTTGTCTCCTTGGAAGGATCTTTTGGTAATTTACTATGAAGTTCTTTCCTTTTATTCAAGTCTCATTATTTATATCGCAATGCATATGAACTAGAGTATAGTTATCCTCATGTTATATTCATATTATGCCAACTAGAGTATAGTTAGTAAGATGTGATAATTAACATGACTAACTTTAGGCTAATTGAATCATATTTTATTCTTGGAATGTAGTAGAACTAAGTTCGAGTGATGGTCTGGTGTACCTTCGGGTTCACCTTTACTCTTGCCTGTCGATCCGTAGGGTCGGGGTACCGAGGGGGGTTTAGGTAGTTTTCTATAAACGTAAGCATGGTGCTTAGGTCTATAGAGAATCATCTGGGAAATGCCGGCATCCCACGGTAGTGAGGTAGGCGGCAGAGGGTGACAACTCTGTTAGATCCTTCGCACTCCTCCACGTCCGGTGTCGGGTTGGAGTCTTATCAAGTGTCACCGGGCGGGCATATACCGGCGCGGGCATCTCCTCATCACTTTAGCCCATCTCTGCTATGAACCATGAATGACATATGTAGACTATAGTCGACGCATTGGCGATATTAGAGTAGCCAACTCAACATAGGTTTTTCCTTTCTTGTTATTTCCTATTTATTCCTTCTAGTGCTCAAGAAGTGTGTGTGTCACCACTATCTCCAATATTATTGTCACTTACCCCCTGTACATGATTAGTGGCTATCCATACATACATTGTGGGCTATCATCATCATATTAAATCTAAACCTGCCTTCCCATGGGAAAATATAAATGAACGATACCCGAATACTCCCGGGTGAAATGCTACGATGATAGATCCGTGCGCTTGGGGTTGACCCTTGCAATATTCAATTTATCTATCACCGACGCTCTCTCGGCGTTATCATTAAGGATAATATTTATTCTTAGTGATTGCGTTAAGAAACGCCAACGAGGGCGCGCTTGCCCACTTCTACAAGGCACGGCGCGGCGCTACGATGTCGACGGGCGCGACCACGGCGGCGGGAGGAGCAAGGTGGCGGGGTGGCTGGCGGGTTTTTAGAGACGGAAAAGTTCAAGCGTCACTAAAGACTAAAACCAACCCTAATTTGATCTGTTTTGCCATAAACCTCGAGATACGTGCAAAACTAGCCAAAGCTCATGTTGAATGAAATGTTCCTTACGAAATTCTGAGCAAAACACGTATACAAACTTTCTCCTAATTCGGCCTAGTTTGGAAACTACGATCGGTCGGCTTCGACTACTCAGATGGTCAAAACAAACCCTAATTTCATTCAAAACAAACAAATTTGGACTTTTCGAACACGATCCTCCCAGTTTCATGAAACGATCCTATAACGCCTTTTGTTCTACACTAAATTACCTACACTTGCCATGAAGGGTGCACACACATGCATAAACCCTAGCTAGGACTTTTAATCAAAACAAGACAAAGCACTATCATGGTCAAATCGGGTCAAACCAAGTCAAACTATCATTATAAAACATAATTAGGGAACATGACCAACATCAACCTTGCTCCAAAACATCACACAAACGTTACTAAGAATAAATAAATATTAAACATCTAATTATGCAAGCATTTCATACATGAAATAATAAGACAAAGCACCACATGCAATGATAAGCAAAACATGATATAAATGATAGATGCATGCATGCTAATGATGCTTATGGTATGAAATGCATATGCTAATGACATGATTAACACTAGGGTGTTACACCCATCTCTGAACCCATCCTTGTCCCCGATGAATCCACATATGCTTCCTTCTTTGAGACTCATGATGAGCCTAGAAATTTACCACAACAACCTAAGCATAGGGATCATCAAGACCACCAAGAAGAACCACAACAATGGCTTGAGAATGTTAATAACTTATGTGCCACGGCCATTGATTGTATAGACGACACCTTAGATATTATCGGCTGAGAGACACAAACCCAAGAAATCCTTTAGATAGCCATGATGAATTAACCTTGGAGTTTGAGAAGGAGGACAACATCGTGAGTATGAGAGCTGCTTCATAGACACTTTATCTAGCCCATGTTCACATGATCACCTTCCTAAATCACCTAGTCTCTCTATCCTACATGAGATCTTCAACCCCCTCATTTTCTCTCCTCCTATAGATTTCAAAAGGGTGGTTGTAGATGCATACATCTATAATAAATATTCTAGATCTCGTTGGCATAAAATCTTGAGGTAGATTGATGTTGGAAGGGAAACCACTTCATCATCATCGAAACTCAATAGGTTTCCCAAGGACGAGCTTCTTTGTCCTTAAACAAGCACTTCTTGAGAAATAACATGAGTGTTCACCTTATTGCTATAATACCCTTGTGAAATGAGCATAGAGATATAAATAAGGAAAAATTCGTTCGGGGTATTCTTGTCACTAACTATTTTAGGTCTAGAGCAAGAAGAGCGAAAGGATGACAATGTAAGGTATGCCCAACCAATCATTATGCAACATAAAATCACAATATTTCCTTATCATGTTGCTACACTATTTTGGTTGCCTCTACCTTTTGAGATATGTTAATCTACTAAAAATATTATCATGCTCTTCATCTCTCTGTTTGAGTCAATCTCTATAATGCCTTCATGCTATCCTTTATCTACCATAGTATGCTTTGGTTTGGGAATGCTTCTAGAGTATTTCCAAAGGCTTTTAAATTAAGCATGGTGCTTAGGTTAGAACGCCTTCCTTAATTGAATTAGACATGGAGTCTAGTTTGGTTATTGAACTAAAAATTATACTTGTGTAGACATTGGTATACTTTCTTTGGACTAACCCTTGCAGACAAGAAGAAATTTTCAAATAAGCTTGGGGGAGGTCCTGAGATAAACTCATACTAAAGATGAAGCAAGAGAAAGAAGAGGAGTGCCACAAACAAAATCTACAAACAAAAGCACTTGCTCAAGGATTAACTTAAGGATGATTGACACATGGAGAAGGAAGACCAACTCCACTAAGGATAATCCAATCATGCTCTTCCTCCTCACATACTCCCATCACATCTCACATCTTTGGAGCAAGACCCAACTAATCTTTCACAAGGAGGACATGCTCATACACGATCGAATCTTATGGAATAAAGAGAAAGAAGACAAGTTAGGAAAAACTACATAAGAGGTCAAATCAAGAAAGCTTCAAGTAAAAAAGGAAAGCACCATCACAAGTTGCTACAGTGCCATCATGCTCCAATACTAAGGTAAGCATCTTGAGGTGAGTTATTGATAAATAAGCTTCCTCTTTATAGCATAAATAAAGAACCAACCATGTTAGAGTAACACCCTTGCTTGATCTAACTTCATTAGCTCAACATGTTTTGTTTCTTTTGTTGTTCCTAACACCACCTTCTTGATCTCATAGTCTTAATTATATTAGTAAATGTGTTGCAACATTCATGTTCCATCTTCCGATCTGATCACTCTTGTTATAGAAACGAAACACATAAACATTAACTTTATTTTGTTTGATGTGCCCGAGGTTTTAGAGAAGAATGAACTTTTGGTTCTGTTGGTGTTTTCCCACCAACGAGCCCATGCACTTGATCTACGCCTTGTCTTTGCACGCGGACACACTTCGAGCAAAATATGGAGGAGTCTTCACTCTCCCTAAATTCTACAAGTGAATATTCTGATTCCACAAAGCATGCACACAAAACAAGAAGCCGCCAACTCCCACTATCAAAGTTTCACTTCAAAATGTTGGACCAAAGAAAAAGAACATGGGTGACAAAATTTACGAGAATCACCATCTTCGAGATACAAACTATCAAGATCGGATGATACACTCAATGAGTAACCCAGGTAAGTAGTCTTGTTCAAGGGACTTAAAACATTGAACCCTCACCGAAAGGTAACTTCGGTAGTTATCCATATTTAATTTCTAGCATTGCATATTTAATTGCATATCATATTTATCTTTTCGCATCTTGCATCAAAGATATTTACTTCTTTGCATAATCATTTTTCTTTAGCATATTTAAATTCTGCATTAGCATTGCATTGAAAAATTCTAAAGCCCCATGTGAATAATCTTGTGGTGTGTAACAACCCATAAAGATATTCACCGTGGTGGCATAAAAATAATTATACATTCATCTAGTTGCATTTGCATCATAGTTCTTTGCATGCATATAAATAAAACTCCAAAAATATTTTCCTGCTGAAGTTTTATCTAGAATAATCATGATCCATCTCTAGACACATGAAGCTAATGTGGCTAACCCCTAATGCTTAATCAAGTTCCACTAGCTTTGTTGTCTATTTTGAGTTCAGCGGATCGAAGGAAGAGAGATATGATAGGTCGACATCATCATCGCCATCTACCTCAACTTCCACATCATCAATGACCCTACACTTCAATCTAGCTTGGGGAGAGCACCCCCAGTTATCCCGATAAGTATCTCTACTATAGTATTATTATTATTAGCTAAATATTTAGTTTGCTTGGTTTGCTAAAGAGTTTGCTAGGAGTCTAGTTTTATAAAAAGTCTAGTTGTTTAAAGAGTCTTTGCTAGAGTTTAAGAATAAATAAATAGGAGTGTACCAGAGGTTTTCTTTTCCACCAAAATAAAATTATCTCTAAAAGCTAGTTCTCATGCATGGAAATGATGAATAGTTGCTCGTCATAATTCCTTTTCGCACCTAGCTTTCAAGCTTAATTTCTCTTGAGCCTTAAAATGCAAAAACTGCTTTGACTTGAGATTTACTTTGAACACAGAAACCTATGGGTTGCAAATTGCTTGCTCTAAAGTCTAGGTAATTGACGGATATGATATATGAGAGTCCGAGCTGCTATTGATCTTACTCCTAGTGATGCTAGATTTACGGAGATTTATTTTGAAACTTTAAAAAGTACACATGATAAGTTCTTGTGTGACAGAGTGTTGAACCTCCTACCCTGACCATATATACATGCTCCCTAGATTAGGAAAACCTTTTGACATATATATAGGCCGCTTGCTTTGCATTGAGTTTGTTCAATCTTTGTCGACCCTTAGAAACTTGTCATGCCGATCATGTACACTCCACCATCATTTCACCATCATTCCACTCCATTCCACTCCACTTGACTCCATATGCTATTTCCACCACAGAAATGCGCATCCACTATATATATACACCACTATCCATTTTCACTTTAGCCAGCAAAATGTTCTACTCCTATCCTAGGAGAGAGCAACCAAAAATATTTCCTATATCCATCCACTCATTCATTGCTAGCCAATATCTTACAAAAGCTTCATTACATTTATTTATCTCTCAAAAGTTATTACAAAAGAGATCTGGGTTGTAGATCTAAAAAAAGAGAAAAGGGAGATGAAAAATGGATAAAAAGTCCTACGGGCGAGTAGAGCCTACCTCTCTAAGAAAAAGAAAGAATAAAGGGGAGATGAAAAATGGACAAAAGTCCTACGGGCGAGTAGAGCCTACCTCCTAAGAAAAATAAAAAGAATAAAGGAGAGTTAAAAAAAATGGACATGTGTCCGCTAAAAACAATGGGTACTTAGATACTCGCCTCTCCATAAAAAAAAATAAAAGAAAAAGAAATACAACCCAGGTTCTCTCACGGTGTTTCCAAATTCCAAAAGAGAGATGATTCCTTAAGGAGCACAAGTAAGATTTTCCCTCATTATATACACCTTATTATATTCCTTACACCTTACTATATTCTATTCACCATACACATGCATCACTTGATCAAGTGTGACTCGTGACTTTGGATCCATTGCTTGAACTTACAATACATGCTTAGTAAGTAGAATTAGTTTTCTCCCACCTATGAGCTCAGGATATAAGCCTTAGATATAGGGTGAGAGAGAGAAGAAGGCATAGTGTCCTACCCTTAGTCCAAAAAAATACCACATAACATGAGAGAAAGGCAAAACAACTTTGTTGCCTTAGAGAGGATCCACAAATACCATAAATGAGAGATTAAGAGAGAGTCATACCGGGAACTTTGAGTTTTATTTTGAAAATCAGCAAAAACTCCGAAGGACAGTTGAACAAAGAGTTTTTGATATGGTGCTTGACTTGATTGTTCTATCTTTCAATTACCCAAGATTCCGTGAAAAGGCTATAAGCTCCATGGTTAAAGGTAATATGGGTAAGTTTAAAGTTATCAAAATTTTATTCCTATCCGGAGAGAAATTTTGTTTGAAAGCATGTGTACTTTAAGGTATGAAAGCGTTGTAGCAACTCCCCGATCCATTGCTAAGTTTGGCTTTGCTAGGGACTAGCAAAGGGTAAGCTTGGGGGGAGCTTGTTGACACACTGTTCTGACATAAAATTACTAGTCAACTAAACATGAATAAGGGCTTAAATTGAATATCAACATAAGTCTAGGGGTTTAACTAACATAATTCCACGAGCTTTGGTGATTTATACATTTTCGGGGACTTAACGGATAAATGCGAGAGAAGAATGGAGAAGGTTCCTGAATATACATCCAATATGATGACAAGACTTGACCGGTGTGTTGGGGGGAAGCCGGACCACGGCCACCCCATACTCTCGACCCCTAAAGAAAAAGCCGCCATGCGAGACTAGGACGGAGATAACTTGGTGGCCCCGTTGCTCTCGCTCGGCCAAATGTGGCGAAGTTAGGTCCCAATGGACCTCGTGGACACAGAGCCGAGGGATGAGTAAGGGAAGGCCCGAGCCTCGAGATTTAGTCCACCCATGGACCCAAAGCCGAGGGTGAGTAAGGGAAGGCCCGAGCCTCAGGTTTAGTCAGCCTAGGGACAAAAGTTGAGGCTGAATAAGGGAAAGCCCGAGCCTCGAGGTTTAGTCCACCCATGGACGAAAGTCGAGGCTAAGTAAGGGAAAGCCCGAGCCTTGAGGTTTAGTCCCGCCCATGGACGAGCCGAGGATGAGTAAGGGAAGGCCCGAGCCTGAGGTTTAGTCCGCCCGGGGGACCCAAAGTCGAGGCCGAGTAAGGGAAAGCCCGAGCCTCGAGGTTTAGTGTGTGCCCAGGGGACTAACGCCGAGGGCGGAGTAGGGAAAGCCCGAGCCTCGAGGTTTAGTGCCCGCTTAGGGACGAAAGCCGAGGCTGAGTAAGGGAAAGCCCGAGCCTCGAGGTTTAGTTCACTCGGGGAAAGCCGAGGCCGAGTAAGGGAAAGGACCGAATGAGATTCACTTCGCCGCGGGCCCTGTTCGTATCCCGCGGGTGTTCGTGATCCGGCCGACGAATGGACCCGGCGGGGGTGGCGGGATCACAAGGCGAAAGGACCACTCTACCCCCGGCCACCCGCCGAGGAGCTCAAGGAATCCGGGGGTAGGTAGAGGGGCAAAAGAGGAATTGTAAGAGTCTACGGACTATAAATAGACCCCGTGGGGCATTGTAAAGACCGATTGAAATGAATAGAAAGAGTGCTTTGGTTTCGTTTCCACTTTAGTGTCGCTTTCTAGTTTCGTTCGATGTTTTGTCCTACTAGGGGTGGCTTTGCCGGGGCCACACCAACATTGGCGCCCACCGTGGTTGTGCGGGCAACCCATGGCTCCGTGGCGTGGGAGACCTAAGGCCGCGGCTGCGGCAACGGCCGGATCCCCCCTCCGCGGATCCCCCATCGGACCCTCCCCGAGGTCGTTTCTCCAAATGGGCGGGGCCAAGGCGCCGCGAGAGGATGCTTGCCCCGGGACCAACACTACGAGTTTCGAGTGCTTTGCCGAGTGCCCGACGCACTAGGCAAAGGCTCCCTTGCACTCGGCAAAGGCATCGCCGAGTGCCGAACTTCGGAGAAGCCCACTTCGGCAAAGAATGACTCGGCAAACCATTCTTTGCCGAGAGTGTCAAGTGTCGGGCACTCGGCGCACGCGTCGCCGAGTGCCATGTCGGGCAGCCGGCGAATCCAACGTCGAACGTTGGTTTTGACGTCTCTTTGCCGAAAGTGCCAAACGGCGGGCACTCGGCAAAGATTTGAATTTTTTAAAACTTTGCCGAGTGTCATATATCGGAGAATCCCGGCGTATTTTTTACAAAAAAATAAATACCCTTTTTAATGAGTGCAATACAAAATGACACTTTCGGCAAATGAATAACCTTTGCCGAGTGCAATACTTTTGGCACTCGGCAAAGTTATGGTCATTTTGCCGAGTGCCACCTATGCACTCGGCAAAAACCCGCCATTATTCTCAGCAGGGTACCCAGCTTTGCCGAGTCTTTGCACTCGGCAAACCTCGAATTTCATTTTTTTTTGTCGCTTCTCGTTGCTTGTTGCTGCAAATCAACATATACATATACCGTAAGCATTCATATATACATCATAAACCACATATATCACCAATTCACATATATAATCCACATATCTCACAAATTCACATATATAATCCACATATACCACAAATTCACACATATAGTCCAACATCCAAACGAAATCCAACATGTCCAACAACCAAACGAAATCTAACATGTCCAACATCGAAACGAGATCCATCACAGTGCAACATATCCAACATCTAAAATAAATCCATCACAGTGCAACTACCCCGACCCGTGGCCTCCCCCAGTGCGAAGAGTGTGAGGGGCCCCTCACCTTGCCCCGGATACCACCCATCTTTGCGGCGCCGATTGGTACGTCCCACCGTGGTGTGGAGGGACGTGTGGAAGCCCGTAGTGTGGTCTGCCGCTGCGTGCCCCTGAGGAGGAACGCCACCGCCCCACGTGTACCGTGGAGTCGGGCCGACCGGGATAGGGTGGATGGGGTGGAGAAGGGCCACCCGGAGGAGTCGGGTTCGATCCGCCGACCGCGGGCTGCACAAAGGAGAGGCCATCTCATTAGTACCGCAGTGTGAGCCGCACAGAGGCCAAATAAATAAACAACAACATATACTCACCGGAGTCCCTACAGGGGGAGGAACGGGAAACGGGGGTGGAGTGAACAGCGAGGGAGGCAACGGAGGTAGGGTCACACCCGGGATTTGGAGGCCCTGGAAGTAGCCCGCCACGTCCTGCAGCTGACGCGCCGAGTATTGCTGGTATGCCTCCAACTCCCGCCGATGGGCCTCTACCCGGGCCGCCCGCCCGCCTCAAACTCTCGCGCCCTGGGCCGCCTCCAACTCGCCATCCGGGCCTGCAATATTACACCCGTAACGTTGAAACAATGCATAGGCAGCGGACATGTGTAAAAACCGAACGAACGACGAATGAAACTGAAATTACCTCGAAACTCCCGCATCATCTGTGGTGGAGCTCGGTGCCGAGGTGCTATGGGGATGTCGGTGGAGGTCGTGTGCTCCTTGAGCGAATCACGCTCGGCCGTCAACGAGGAAAGGGCGGGTTGATCGCGGCCGGCCATCCGTAACCGGCCGTCTTTGCTTCCTCCTCCCAACCTCATCACCAGTGCGTGTCTAGGGCGCGGTGGTCGGATCGGTCGCCCCCCATAGCGCTGCTTGCCGCCTCGGCGTCTTGGGTAAGCTTGGGGTAGACGCTGGCATTGGTGTACGCCTCGGGCCCCTTCGCCGGGTCGTAGGCGTTGCCGGGTCGGTCGCTGCGGCGTGAGTCAAGGCGAACCCCGCGTACTGCCGACTGGCGGCCTTCATGCGAAGGCGATCGCGAGGAGAGAACACGAGATGGTTAGAAGTGAAGAGATTTGAGCGCTTGAATAAAAAAAAAACGAAAATCGTACCCATCTATCCATATACACCGGGGGGGCACGCTGCCTTGGTGGTGTGGCTTCCCTTCCATCTCCAAGCGACACCTCCGACCAGTCTCTTGGTCTCATTCGTCTCGTCCAAGAGCCACTTGTCCACAATGGCCACCCAGCGGTCCTTGTACTTGCTGCACCACTCTGACACATCTCGCATGACATAGCGGAGAGGATGAATGGAAGCCCGCTTATTTTCCATTGAAGGAATCGGGAATAAATGTTCTCTGAACCTCGGATGTCTTGGTCCCCTGGTGAGGTCGGTCTCCCTCTACGGAGCATCATCTCCTTGCTTCATTCTTCCTCACCACCTTGCCAAGCACGTCGGCGTTGAAGGAGACGATGCCTTTGGACACGGGCCTCGTGGTACGAGGTCCTTGAGTCGGTCTCGGCACCCTATCCTGCACTCTAGCGGCCACCGCCTCTTGCCCCTCATCTCGCACGTGAAGTAGTTCTCGCATACGCAGACAACATGTATCATTCTATTATTTAAAAAAAACATAGTATTTAAACGACGTGAAGTAATCCCGCATACGGACTCACCCGTAGTCCGCCTTGATCTTCTGGCAAGGGCGCCCTCCTCCGCGCGCACGCGGTGCTCCCATGTATAGGGCGGCTCCCTCACGCCCCCGACACGGTCACCGGGCCGGGTAGTTCTCTTTAATCGGCCCGGCTCGGATGCCATTGATATGGCGCGAACCGCCCCTCCGCTTACAATCTTCCGATTCTTGCACGAGCCATTAAGACGAATTGTTAGTCCGAAGTTCGATTTTCAACATATCATATGAACAAGTAGTGAAAATATCAATGGCTACTTACTTGTCACCGTGGGGGTCGAATCACCGGGCGGCGGGGCGAAAGGGATCGGCCTGTGGGAGGCTCGAGGCCCCGCCGCTGGTAGACCTTGCGGCACTCGAGGAAGACGTCTCGGCAGTGTCTCTTCGGCACCGGTCCGAAGTCTGGCGAAGCGGTGTGGCCCGACGACGGCGGGCCCGACGGCGGCCCCGGGCCGGGCTCGACGAAGACACAAACTCAAGCCTCCTCGTGGATCGGGCGACGTCGGCCCGCGCCTCGACGTCTCCACCGTCGGGTGCTGCTTTCGTCGGCCTCCTCCTCGTCGGCCTCTTCCTCGTCGGGGCGGGGAGTGGGTGGGGGTCTCGCGTAGATGGACCGGACCCCGGACGGCGTTGCCGCCTTCCGCTGGCATTTTGTCGAGTCCCCGCAAAGACAAAGAGTAAACCAATTAGTATTGCAAAATGAACGAAACATAATTGAAAGGTAACAATAATAACAAAATAGTATTACATGATTTAGAAATTATCTCCCCGAATGCCTAAAGGCTGGCATGTAGTCATCACTATCACTATCACTATTGTAATCATCAATGTCACCATCCTCATCATCTCATGCGCCCTCGGCATGTGCATCGCCCTCCACAACTCCTTCACGCACCATCCTCCATCGTTCAAGAATTTGCAAGTCCTTAGCATCCACGCACCTCATCACCCTCGTCCTCATCGATGGCGTTGTCTACTTCCATGCCCATCGGCGAAAGAATGTCTATCTCCAAAACGTCCTTCTAGCCCCTCGGGTTGATAGAACTCTTCGGTGTTTGGGTCAAGGTTGTAATCATCATCGTTCGAACAGGCGCTTTACGTGCGGCGATACTGTGCACAAAGGTACCAACCCGCAAGGTCCTCGTGTTTTTGGCACGCCCATGGGAGGTAATAAACTTGTGTGGCGTGTATATTAGCCACAATATAGACATCCTCTCCTCCATATCACGGAATCCCAGATGTCGAATTTCGACTTGCCCAATCGTAGGGTCCACTTTCGTGTCATCGGGATCGAACCAATGGCATTTGAATACCACTAGCTTGAGCTCTTTAGGACCCCGTTGAGCTCATATATTTCTTCGACTATGCCGTAATAGTCCTTCTTATCCAAGCGGGCGTCACGAACTCCGGTGCACGTTGTTTTTTGGTTGGGCCGACTCTCCTCGTAGCTTCTCGTGCGGCGATAGCCATTCACATCATAAGCGGTGAGCGAGTTGACCCTACGGGGAAGCCATTGCCCACTGTTTTAAATCTTCGCACATTTCGGCATCCGTGCGGGCACGCAAGGTGAGGCCACGTGGATCGTTACATTATATGTTACTAGGACCAAAGTGGAATATCAAAAGTCGGAACGAGGTTAGTTGGATGGTACCTTTGAGCGAACCAGGGAAATAAAATCGGGCTGCCCATTTTTAGAAGATTGTCTTCTTGTTGCAAGGTAGGAGCCCCATTCCCTCTCCGGTGTTGACCAATAAATTCCTTGAAAAAGCAAGGCAAATTGGGTCGGATCGATAGGTGGAGGATAGTGACGGCGTATGGAACAAGCTCATTGAGAACTTACTGGCGATAAGGAAGCCGGTTTCGTCAAGGTTCAACAACACATAGAGCATGATAGTGCGCCACTCATCAAAGAACAAGTGCTTGTGGGTAGCTGCGCTTCCTCTTCCGACTTGCCCTCTGAAAAGGCTGAGGTTCGATGAACTCTCGTCGTTATAACGAGGGGGTAGGATTGTGGGCGCCGGAAGTTTCTCGGTATAGTACGCCCGTGTGAAGGTCGACACCTCCTCCGAATGTATGCCTCGCCACGGAAGGCTCAATTTTGGCTTTATTCACGCATTTTCTCCGAAGTACCTTGAGAGCCCTCTCGATTGGATAGCACCAACGGAGCGCACGGGCCCCCCAACCGTGCCTCGGCGGGAAGGTGCAAAATCGGTCTTTACATCGACGGGGAAGAAGCCAGTGGAAATATCATCTCCAACTTGCGGATCAACACAGGTGCGGCACGCTCGGATCGAGCAATCGCATCCCGAGATAACTCCTTAACACAAAGGCTGGCGGAAGAAAAAGCTCAACTCTGCCCGGGACGCGCCACACTGGCTCGGGAGGTATCCCCGAGTCATCGCGAGAAGGATCCGCTCAATCCATATGTGGAAGTCATGACTCTTCATCCCTAAGACTTTCATAGTCCGCAAGTTCACTCCCTACTCAGTTCGCGGCATACCCATCGGGGGAACGATAACGTCTTCATCCATTGTAGTACTTCCTTCCTATCGGCCCTTTTGATGATGTAGTCGGCCGGGCCCTTTTTCCATCTCCTCCCGGGGCTAGGGGTCTCTATCACTAGCTTTGGTCTATCGCCACAAAGATCTCTATGTCAAGTCTAGCCTTAACGTTGTCCTTTGACTTCTTAAGGTCCATGGTTGTTGCGAAGAGTGCCTCGGAGATATTCTTTTACGTGTGCATTACATCGATGTTGTGTGGAAGAAGAAGATCCTTGTAGTAGGGAGATTAGTCAAGCCCGATATATAAGTCCACATGTGTGTGGTACCATATCCAACAAAACAACCTTTCTTTTCATCGATTTTGAGACCAGCTAGCTCGGCAAGGACCTCTTCACCGGTCATAAACTTTGGGATGGGGTCGGTGACTTCAACACCTTTCGTGAAGTGCTTTTTGTCTAGTCTGAATTCATGGTTCTCGGGCGGGAATTGACGATGTTTGTCAAGCGAAGAATACTTGCCACCCTTGAGAAGCCGGGTGAATCGCACAGCTGCCTTGCATGTTGGGCAAGGGAACCTCCATGATGAACACACCATGCGCTGAATATGCCATAAGCCAAGTCATGCATTGAATATAGGTACCACACATGCATTGTAAAGTTTGTCTTTGTAGCTCGGTCGTACGTCAGTACCCCATTTTGCCATGCATCTTGCAATTCATCCCACACCGGCTGCATGAACACACCCATATTGTTGCCCGGTGCACGGGTATTATCGGCGTCAGAACAAAAAGCTTGAGCTCAAACATGACACCGGGGGGGAAGATTGAGAGGGATCACGAACACGGGCCAACAAGTGTACGGGGCCGCCCGATTGGCCGTGCGGGTTGAACCCATCCATTGAGAGCGCTACGGCGTACATTTCGAGCCTCCATAGCTTTTTCGGGATGCATATTATCGAAGTGCTTCCATGCATCACCATCCGATGGGTGTACCAACTTCTCAGGACTGTATCTTTTGCCCTTCTTGTGCCATGTCATTTGTTTTAGCGGACTCCTCGTCATGTACGGCCGTTGGAGCCTCGGTATGAAAGGAAGGTGCCGTAGGACCATCTCGGGGGATCTTGGACATTTCTTCCTGCCATCACTACATTCTACCTCCACAAACCTAGAGGCTTTGCACTTTGGGCGGTGCGTTGCTTCCTTGAGGTCTCCCCTAAAAGGACGCACCCCTTTGGACAAGCATGGTACGACTCATATGACATCTTGAGTCCACGAAGAAGTCTCTCGTGACTTCGTGTGTTCTTGGCGGGGCGTGACCCTGCACGAGCGGTTGCCAATAGCCGACAACGAGGTGTCGAAGCCGTCTCGACTAATGCTCAATTGCGACTTCAACGCTATAAAGGCGTGAAATGGCATCCGGCCGTAACCATTGTCTTCTCGTGAAGGGGCTGCTGGCGTGCCGCCTCCATCATCTCGTAGAACGACTTTGCGGTTTCCTCGGGTTCCTCCTCAATCCTCCATTGAACGTGCATCGTGAAAGTCTGCCATCATGTGCGCCATCCGGCATCTTGATCATACTCCTCGAGGAGGGGCCTCACCACGTCCTCTCTAATACGATCGACTTCACCGTGGAAGATCCAGCGGCTATAGTTTGGGACGAATCCGTTGTTGTAAATATGTTTGCCCATTTCAACCTTTCGTTGCTTTTTCTTGTTCTTACATTTCTTTGCCGCGGACCACGGCATCCGAATAGACCCTTTAGCAGCTGGGCCAAATGCATGCTCCAGGAAAGCATCGGTCCCCCTAACCCATTCAAGGCTCTTACTTGCGAAGCCCGTGTACATCCACTCACGGTTATCCATCCTCTGTCATACGCCCATGTCAGCGAGCCATATAAGCAGCAATTGCATCTACACGGCGTTCCTACCATCTAATAGGTGAGGGATAGGTCCTAATCCCACCGAGGATCGTGAGACAAGGTTAGCATCCATGCTCGGCTCCGTCCAGAGCGGAATTTCGGCGGCACCTCCCATTGTTCTCCCGATACACGTCCCGGCGGGGAGAGTGTATCCGGAGAACAACGGGGAGGTGCTTTGCGAAAATCCGGCTCGGACGGGGCGAGCATGGATGCTAACCCATCTACGCATCCACGGGCTGTCCAAAAATGTGGACAATCCGAAACAGATATGGTCGCGGATATGCCTGAATCATGCGCATACCAACGCTTGTATCTCTTTCGGACGGGAGGACGCCCTAACCGGGTCGCGCTATGTAAGACAACTATAAGGGACGGGAGGTGATTCATACCTACGGTGTCGGTACAGCAAGACCCGCGAGGGCCCATGAGGACGGCCGGGTCGCCGAGTCCCTCCCACCCGGTCCTCTAAAAAAGGGAAAAAAATAGTTATTATCGACTCAAAATTTCGGCACCTCCCTCCTGCGGGGGAGGTTCCCAAAACCTGCAAAAACATGGCACGAAGGCCAACAACCACATACATATACCGAATATGGGCACGAAGGCCACCAACCACCAATATATCAACAAGAGCCATTCACTTTACTTCTCTAAACCATGCGGATGAAAGTATTCAAGTATTACCATAACAATTACTACTAACCCTACAACTATTACTAACAACTACTAACACTAACCCTACAACTACTAACCCTACAACTATTTACTAACTATTTACTAACTACTACTACTAACCCTACAACTAACACTACTAACCCTACAACTATTTACTAACTACTACTACTAACCCTACAACTAACACTACTAGAAGGATAAGCGCTTACCTTGGGCTGCGGCAACACGAAGAACGACGACCGGTGTCGATCACCTTCTTCCTCCTCCCCTTCCTCTTCTTCCTCCTCCTTCTCCCTCCTCTCCTTCCTCTTCTTCCTCCTCCCCTTCCTCTTCTTCCTCCTCCTTCTCCCTCCTCTCCTTCCTCTTCTCCCTCCTCTCCTTCCTCCCTCTTCCTCCTCACCTTCCCCTTCCTCCCTCTTCCTCCTCACCTCCCCTTTCTCCCTGCTGGCCCGACGAGGGGAAGGGGGGCAGCGGGGCCCGGGCGAAGGGAGAGGCGGCCGGGGCCGGGCGGCGCCGGCGAGGCTCGAGGCCGAGGCCGCCGGGGCTCGTTGCGGCCGGCGTCTTGGGCTTGCCTTGTGCGGCGGGTGGAGACGGCCCCGCGGCGGGCGATCCGTAGCGCTACGGGCGGGTCCGCGGCGCCGCGGCCCGGATCCGGCGAGTCCGGCCGGGCGGGGCGCGGCGAGGGACGGGCGGGCGGGGGAAGCGGCGGCGTCGGCGCGATGGGCTCGGCGAAATGAAAGAGAAGAGGGAGCTGGGCGAGATATTTATCCGCCCGGCTTTGCGAAGTCTTGGGAACGAGGCACTTTCGGCAAAGATGCCATTTTTATTTTTTAAAAACAGTCTTTCTGCCGAGTGCCACGCGTCTGGGCACTCGGCAAATCACTTGTCAGAGTGCTAAGGCACGGCACTCGACAAACCATTAATTTTTTTTTTGATTTTTCGTCCCATATTTTTTTGTGTAGCATTAGTACCGTAGTTACATGTCATGTGGAGAATTTGGGACAATTTGAAGTTGTTTTGCTATATTTCATGAATTATTTCTATTTTCTTGCATTTTACGGACCACTCCAATTTTGAACTGCAGGTACATGAAATAATGGAATTTGGTCATTCAAAAATTATTATTCATGATGTTTGGCGTATGTTTGGGCTCAATTCAGGCACTCACGCGAAATTGCGAAACATTTTGGTGTCGGAACATGACGAGTTACAAAAGCGGAATAAGTGTTTTTAAATTCTATAAAATCCAAACGAAGTTCAAAAATCACGAAACTTTGCGAGGTGTCTTGTCATCTCATGAGGAGGCGGTGGAAAAAATTTGAAAAAGTTTCGAACAAGTTATGACGTCGGATGCCTAAAACCCGACATCCCCACACTTGATCACAAAAATCATGAAACTTTGCAAGGTGTCTTTTCATCTCATGAGGAACCTGTGGAAAAAATTTGAAAAAGTTTGGAGCAAGTTGTGATGTCGGATGCCTAAAACCCAGACATCCCCACACTTGATCACATGTGATCAAGTGTGGGGATGTCCGGGAATTAGGCATCCGGGTCATAACTTGTTCGAAACTTTTCAAATTTTTTTCCACCGCCCCCTCATGAGATGACAAGACACCTCGCAAAGTTTCGTGATTTTTTGAACTTCGTTTTGATTTTATAGAATTTAAAAACACTTATTCCGCTTGTAACTTCGTCATGTTCGACACCAAAATGTTACGCAATTTCGCGCGAGTGCCCGAATGAGCCCAAACATCGCCAAACATCATGAATAATAATTTTGAATGACCAAATTCCATTATTTCATGTACCTGCAGTTCAAAATTGGAGTGGTCCGAAAAATGCAAGAAAATAAAAATAATTCATGAAATATAGCAAAACAACTTCAAATTGTCCCAAATTCTCCACATGACATGTAACTACTTGTACTAATGCCACACAAAAAAATATGGGGACGAAAAATCAAAAAAAAAATTAATGGTTTTGCCGAGTGCGTGCCTTAGCACCGGTCGGTAAAGGGTGATTTGCGCGAGTGCTCATACGTGTGGCACTTTCGGCAAAGTCTGCCCTAGTTTGCCGAGTGTCTAACGTCCGACACTTTCGGCAAAGGTGACGGAAAAGCGGCCGTTTGATTCTGTTATCCTTTGCCGAGTGTATTGTTTTGCCGGCGCGGCGCACTCGGCAAATATGTTCTTTCAGTGTTGAACATCGCCGGCGGCCAGCACTCGGCAAAGTGGTCTTTGTCGAGTGCTCACTTTGGCACTGGCAAAGGGCATCTTTGCCGAGTGCCCGACTTTTTGCCACTTTCGGCAAACTTCTTTGCACTCGGCAAAGAAGGTGATTCCTGTAGTGCAAGGGCCTTGACCGGCCCAGGCACGGGTTGAATCGGCGTTTCAGTTGAATCAGCATTTCAGTTCGTAACTTTTTCGCTCCTATTTTTTTGCACACATGTCATAGTTGACATTCCAGGCATGAGCGGGACCGAAGGTGTCTCACATTCGGAAGCGAAGAAATCTGCTTTTCACTCAGCAGCCGAGACAGAGCTATTCGGTCAACACTTACAACCAAATCCATGCAGCGAAGGCCGAATGCTCAGGAAGGCGCACGCAACCCTCTAGACGAGCGGTGCGAATACCACACGTTTCGGTTTGTTTGGACTTTTCGTCAGGCAGCCCCAGCAGCACGTGGATTGCGCTCATGAGAAGATAACTGGGCGGTGGTTCCTTCGGCCAAAAGAAGCTTTTAAGAATTGCATGCTTTCGGTCACCGAAAGACTATCAGCCATTCATTCGTAACTATATATTCAAGTTAACTGAACTGCATCCATTCAGTTGCCGAAAATAGCCATCCGTATATTCAAAATTATATACTAGTTTACTATCCATATCTACTTTAACAAGCTAACCGCATGCACAAGCTTAACACATGGCCGGAAGAGTACATGTGTTTCGCAGAAAGGAGACAGAAACAAAATTGCTTCGGCAAACGGATGATTCGGCCAACCAAGGGCAACGGCTTTCACTGTCACAGCATAATCACCGAAAGGCCCTGATAGGCCAAAGGACTATCAGTTTCCTGGGGTCATTCGGTCGTAAGCCGCCGACCGTTAGGGTCGAACTTTACATTTTCGGCTATCTCCCTCGTTTCATTGAAATGACAAAAAAACTCAAAGCTTGCTCTGCAACGCTTGCTACAACTCAAGAAAAGAGATAAGTGTCCTTTCTCACTTTCGGCTTTAATCTGTCGCAAGAAACAATGTTCCTTTATCATCAAAGTCAGGCTTTTTCATTTATTTGACTAACATTACCCAGCTACTTGAGCCGGCCATTCAAATGGATCATCGTCGTAGATCGAAGCATATATCGCAAAAGCTGGACCGTTTCGCCGCTCCTGGAAGCAAACAATACCGATCAAACAGGCCTGCTCGTCATTTCGTACTATTTTTTAGCCTCAGTTCGAACTCATCCTTGCATGTTTAGCTCTCAACCAAAGACATGCAGCGAAGCCCTCACTTCAACCGAAGCCATGCAAACCAAGGGGCAAGTAGAAGGAAGACGGTGCAAGCACGTGGCAAAGGGCGAGACGCTTGAACCGAATAATATTCATTCGGTCCGAAGTTGCAGCGAAGATCCTAGAGGAACAAGCATCAGCATTCGGAGGGGTGGCGGCAAAAGGCTGACATATACGCATGGTCCACCGCTTCCGAGACAGCTCCGCGCCGCTGATGCAGGACCCCATGCATCTTCATCTGCGACCACGCATGTGCTCGGTCTCGGTGGGAACTATATTGACGACCAAATAGAAGAGCAACAATGGCCACAGACACTGCTTCGGCCAAGTATTGCAAAGAAAAAAAAGCATCAAGCATCCATCATCAACCGAATGCACCGTATTTTGGCTGGATAAGCATTTTGGGAGAGAGAAGGCATTTTTCATACGGGAGCAAAGGAGGAACCTGAGTTTCGGAGTCAAGCTGGAGGCGAACAGCCTTGCATTCTAACGAAGATCAATTTGGGCCTCGGTGTCAAGCTAGAGGCGAACAACTAGGTTTCGGTGTCAAGCTTTTCATCTCCTAAACCAAGAGTCCCAAGCTAACAAGCTTTTTACTTTCGCTCTGCTTGTATTCGTCTATCCCCTCGTCGGCAGGGCTCGGACGAACACGACATCGCACCATCTTTTGCAGCGCCTGAGCGAGCTCCGGCACTCCATCGGCCCCAAGCGAACACCTCTTCGCATAGGCGAGGACCCCTTCGCACTACCTCTTCGCACGCTGACACAGCGGCCGAAGCGAGGCAGAAGTGAACATCCATGACCATGCATGAAGCAGCGGAGGAGCCGCGCGGGATCTGCCAGATGAACATCTTCGCATCCCTCGCCATCAAGTGCCCGTCGCCGATTAACAAACACCTCTTCGCGGGTTGGCCAGGGCGCCCATACCACCCGACCATGGAAGCTAAGCAAGACATCATTCATGCACAATTTGATAGCTACTTCGCACGTGATATTAAGCTAGCCATCAAAGCTTTTTAACGCCTTCGGCTAGACCTCGAGTTTTTCATTTCAGGTGGGTTCTCGCATCTCAAGCATTCGGCCCCGTCCATGCGAAAGGACTTTCGTACCAGGAGAGCGGGCGACACAGCTGTCCCAGGGAAATTTCCCTTGCCATCGATCGAGAGCAAAGGCATCAGCATCTCAAAAGAAGCTGAAGTCCAAGAGCAATTTCGTGCCCCAAGTATTCGCAGGACCGAAGATGCGCTTTCGCCAGAACAAGCATCCGAACCAAGCTGACGTTTGCTGATTTCAGCTGCCCGCATCGTGAGCGAAGCTGCCTCCTGCTATTTAATTAGTTCACATAAACACCTCCAGTAATGCTTTCGCATGAAGCTGCCTGCTGCTATTCTCGTGGTGCGAGCCGAGGGCTCCACTTTCGGCAACAGAAACAACAGCGAAAGCAACACGGAGCCGGCATTTCGCCGTATCGTCCGTGGCTACGGGTAAGTGCCACGATTAATCACTTTATATATTCGTTATATACGTATCTATGCTATTAATTAAAGGATAGCGAACCGGGCAAAATGGTGGTGAGCAAGCACCCAAAAAAAAAAGTGTTCGCGCAGTACGGCTCTTTTCGGCACACCCAAGTAGCATTCGGTTCTATGACCTAGCCTTTCGGTCAACAGAGGCTAATCACCGAGCCTTCGGGTGGCCGTCATCATAATTGGCATTCCGTTCCAGACGTAGAGGACTTCGCCTTTCTTTTTTCGCTTTCATATTATTTTACAACTTTTTGCATCCTATGGTCACTAACCATGCAGGCCTTCCAACAGGTAAGCATGTTTCTATCTCGAATATCATCATTTGTCTCATCACACTTTACAAGATTTGACTATGGATCTAATCTTATGCTTACATACAATCTCCGGTAAACATGCATCGTCTATTCGCTTCCTAATTAAAAGTTGCACCGTATACTATATAAGTTAGTCGACAGTCTATTATATCTTTACTTAGTAAAATCTCACCCAAGAGTTCAGATATCTTTGGAAAGTTTCTCTTTAGTTAATACTCCAAACCTGTCATTTCGCGAAGGGGACGTTTCCTCCTTTGCCATCCATTGCTATGGACGCGAAATGACGTAGCATTTCTTAGCCAAGCTACTCCAAAGGAAAAGCATCCTCGTCGTTGCCATGCATTTTTTCACAGTCCCCCAAATTCTATTAGTTTTCGTCACTTTGATATTATTTTCACTTTTTGATCCAGTTCATTAAAAATATTATTTGTTTTAGAGATTACTCTAAACAATACTAGCAACAAGTTTTTGTCAGCTGCGAAAGATACAGCTACGCTGAGGACAGCACCAAGTTCAGGTTTCGCTGCTATATTTGCATCCTCGCCTGACAGTCGCATGCAAAGCCATGCGAATGGCCATGCCGGCCCACGCAGCATGGACAACAAGAGCAGTTTCCTGGAATTTTCCAGATCGGCCAAACACTTTCCCGGGTTAGCTCATCCTTGCATGCTGCAACGAGAATATGAAAAATGCTACTTCGGTGCAGCTTGCATCTCTTAATTATCGGTGCAACACGCATTTTACCTACTTTGGCATGGTCTATAAATAGCACTATCTAATCAACTTGTGCCGAAAGAATGGAAAGATTTTTTGTACAGCCACTACTTCGCACATGCAAAGCCAAAAGTTCGCACATGCAGATGCCGAAACCACCAACCATGCGTCCTCACGGCCGAAAGCCCGAACATTCGGCTGCCCTGCCGAATGCAATCAGCTTCGGTAGCCGAGACACTTGGCATCACATGTCTACCCGAGCGCCCCCAACCCTCCCTTCCGTCTTCAGAGCCGAAAGGAGATGGTTTCGTTCTTGGGTTCGTCTCAACCCGACAGACCCTCAGGCAACTAACCCGAATGCAGCGCCATTCGGCCAGAGGGCCGGATGAAGCTACCTTCAGCCGACACATCCGCCGTTTTCTTCAAGCCATTCGAAACGAGATACTAAATCGTGGGACCGGATGAGGGTGAGCGCCGAAGGCTTTGCGAAAGCACTGCATTTCAGTGTGTACAACTGCTCTAGCATTTTTTGTTTTCGGCATACTTTTCATCGGTGTGAATCCTAGTCCACTAGGGGTGCTGAATCCAAATCTACATTTCGTGAGTTCATCAACCGAAAGCTCTGCATTTCGGTTCATAAGATGCATTCACTTTCCAATATAACCACTCTTCATTCATAACTACATGCTTGTTTATTTATCTAGCTTAACAAGCTAAACAAACCTCATGCATTCGGTTTTGTCTAGTTTAACCAGCTAACCGAATTTCATGAATTCAGTTGTCCAAAAATAGCTATTCTATATTCGTAACTACACATGCAACAATAAATACGAGCATTCGTCCCAATGGTATGGGCCTTTCGTCATGGCAAGCATAGTCAAGCCCGAGTGTTTCGGCTGAGGACTGAGGAAGGCGACGAAAACAACCCACACTTGGAACGCGGAAAATCTTCGTCGATTCTACGCCGACGAATGCTCCCGAGCCGGGAGTTGTAATTTTCTTTTTTTCTTTCTTTTTCGGTCTGTAATAATTAAGTACGAAACTGCAGCAGGGGGTTGCGCTCTTTTTTCTCACAGGGGAAGCCCTTTCGAGGGTGTGAGGTTTTTTAATGAGGCAACCTGGAAACATTCGGTCTTGAACCTCTTATGAAGGTTCTTTTCCCCAAACATCGAGGCGATACTAAGAGAAAAGCCGAAAACAAGAAGTGACTAAGTCACACTTGATATATTCGGCAAACAACGTGCCGAGAAGGTATATGCTGATGAGATCAGCAAACAATGGCAGGGGAAGCCAAAAGACCAAGGCCACAAAGGACCGGAAGTCTGGAGGAAGTCAAAAAGTGACAACCCCCGAAATAAATAGCGAAGGCAAAACGCTCAAGCTAACCGAATTTGACCAAGAGCCAAACTTGGCACACAGGCAAAGAAGCCCAACAATAATGTCACTTGGCCATTAAAGCTCAGCCAGGGACAGCAAAGAATGAAGTACGGCACAAAGCCTACCTAAGTCCAAAAAAGGACTACTACAAGTACGCCCCACTTATAAAGGGCGTACGAAAGCACATGCCTCCGGATTGCAGGATCAGTCGCATAATGGCTGTCCTTGGGCAATCGAAACAATAAAAGCTTGAGATCAAGCAAAGGACAAGCAGGGCTTACTATAAATTAACACCCAAGGGCCACCTCTTTCACAAGAGCGACCATAGGCCGTGGAAGGGAAAAAACCCTCTATAGCCACAAAAGCATAGCATATGCATAGGGGCTTCGGTCCACAGGAGGTTCGGCTCACTAGGATTGAGAGGTCTCTCGGAAGTCACGGGTAGCTTTCAGCCACTCGAGTGGAGAGGTGCAGTTTGGTCTAGCCCAGGCCACTCGCATTTATTAGGTTGCTGCTAGGAAAGAGCTAGCTGAAGGACAATTCTACCAGGCACAAGTCCTCAAGGAGAACTCTCCAAGAGCTGCATAGAAAGCGCATCGACCAACTCAGGCGCATCGATGAATACTCAACGTGGCTGAAACTCCCAGGATTTTAGCTCAAAGCTTATCTTGGCCATAAGTGCATCTGAAATCGAAGCACCGAATGCTCTGGTAAAGCCCGACATCGCATTCCACTCGTCTTGAATCTAGCTTCACCAAGCTGTCGATGCAACACCGGCCGATCGAGTGCACAAGAAGGCCGAAAGTCTCAGAGCAAGCTATGGCATGATCAACTAGATCGTGCCACGTAGCAATATCAAGCCTCCGATAATGTGACAAATGTTAATAACATAGGTCACGTCTCCTACCATCGTATACCAGATCACCGAGAACCCTGGAAAAGCTGCGGCACCAAGATGGCCGAATGTAATAAAAACTAGCATTCAGCCACGAGGAACACCAAGTCCACGGCTATGCTCACAGGCAGTTATATAGCAAGAACTAAATGTAAAAAAGTTCGAACCGAATCTATGAGAAGCTACTTTCGGTTCATCACATACCTTTCGGCCCTCGCAAAAGGGGGGAGGGGGTTTCTTAACAAAAGATTGTTTTTGCGAAAACCGAAATGGTCTGTACCGAAAGCAGCATCCTGCATAAGCGCATAAGTGTAGGAAAAGAGAAAAAACACAAAAACGTTATATTCCCATTCAACCGAGATCAAGATCCTTAACGCCACAATACTAGTATCGGGGAGCCGAAAGTATTCGGTTTCGTCCCTCTACCTCTACTTTCGGCTCAAGTAACAAACCACGGACTAAATTCGCTACCAGGCAGAAGGAACGAAAGCCTCCCAAAACTCGTGCATTCTTCTCCCCATTACGGTTAACCTTTCGACGACGAGACGCGAAAAACTCGCTCATTCGTTCAGGGAAGTTCTCACGAAAGTTGTGCCATGAAGCCCCGCTAACACCGTATCCGTTGTGCTCAATTTTAAGAGCAACATCTTCCATAAAGTTAAAGGTCCCCTCCCCGGGTATCTGCCAAACAGTTAACAACATTCAAAGCATGAATTATTACATCATTCGGGTCGCATGAGTTGAAACAAAAGCTTTCTCAAACATCTACCCTATCGGCGCCGGGCGTCTGGCGCTCTCTTGAGCGGGAGGCGTGCCAACATCGGCAGAGGGGCCGCCAGTTTCCTCCGAAGACCTTCGGTCCCTCTCAGCCAAGAAGGCATCCACCTTGGCCCGAATCTCCCTTTTCTCTTATTCATTCGGGACAAACAATAAGGTTAGTTCGCAATGACGAAACAAACAAGAGTCGAATCTATCAAAGGACGAATAGATTCAACGAATCGCAAACCCGAATCTCCCCTTTTAAAACTTGTTCATTCCGAAGTCTTCGCGGACTACCGATAGAACCGAGACTTACCCGAACAGTCTTGGGAGTCTAGGTCGATGGGTTCACGGGGGCGAAACCGGAACATCTTTGCTGTTCTTTGTTTCTTCGGCCGGGAGGGCTGCGAAGCATTGGCGGGAGCGAAGAATAGCGGCCAGGATGAATCCCGGGTCGGCTTGACCAAGGTGAATGTTGGACCCTAGGAGGTCGTGGTCGTCCTCCTCCCTCGGGTATATAGGGGTTCCTTCATGCTCTTGGGCGCCATCTCGTCTGAATCACTAGAAATCTCCTATACGAATCACGGACCAAGAGAGCTTACGTTAGGGTCAAACGAACTAAGAGCATCAACGGATGACGAAGGTCAAAACAAACAAATTGCCCAAGAATAGCTAATACATGAGATAGCAAGTACCAAAGCGAAGTAATAACGACAAAAGTGCGTGTGCGACCGAATGCAACCTTTCGGCTACGTAAACCGGGACTCTAGCCATATCCCGACCTACCTCGACATCCTTCACCTCTTTTGGGCGTCGGGGCGAGAAGTCTTACGCCTCTTGACTCATTCAAAAGGTGCCAAATCCTTAACAGCAGTCTTTCCCCGATATTTGCCTTTGCGGGCAGCCTTATACGCCCTAGCCCGGCCGGACTAAGATGCTTCGGGTAGGTAACACCCATAGCATCAAAAGCCCGGTTAATGCGGGAATCATCACCTATGATCTGCAGTACCAACTGATACTCTCGGTTGCCAATCGGGTCCAGGACAACATCCGTCTCATCGACAACGAAATCCAAGAAATCCTTGTTTGAATGAAATCGAAGCGGAATCCGAGCCTCAATCTGCCTAATCTTGTAGCTGAAGTTGGGCGGTTCGATATTAAACCGCACTTTCGAGCTAAGAGGCCGAACCTCTCCTCTACCAGGTCACGAGTACTTTGTTTCTCCAAGGTAGCGAGGAAGGCAAGGGTAGCCTCAGCATCACCTTCGGCACCCTCAAAGTGATGTGCCTGGCACTTCCCACGCATAGGAATCATTCGGCTGACAAGCGAACTGCCCACTATCAGACCGAGTCTATGTAGCGTCGCGAGCGCTAACTCGGGCGTAGAACACAAAATCTGTCCACCTCGTCCACTTGTTCCGAAATGCCAGGGCAAGACGGATGCTACCCTTGGAACGAAGTTGCAATCACCGGTCCTTTCGTTCCGAATCTTATGCGGCTTTTTATGACACCCATAAAATTGTACGAAAGTACCAACACGAAGAGAGGGGCTCCCATCATTTTCATGGACCACACAAAAGCCCCAAGTCTAGTGATAGAATTCGGAGTCAAATGGTGAAGCTGGAGTTTAAAACGATCCAGTACTCCGCTGATGAAACCATCTTCGCACGGCAGCTGAAACCCAGCTCTGAAAAAATCTCTAAACACAAGGGCTTCGTCAGGTCTTGGATTCGGGTACCCTCGCCAGTCAGTGCCTGACAAAATTTACGAGTCCTCGGATCCATGTATCCCTTTCGTACATATTCATCCAAGTCATCCTCCGTAACACGCGAAATACTGGCCCGGTAAACCTCACGACGAGCCGAGGGTCCTGGATTCTCCCTAGACCCTTCGAGGGCAAAGCTACCATCTTCTGAACCTTCAATGGTACCGAAAGACCCTCTCGGCATCATCTGGCCGAAAGTTCCCCACCAACGGGGAACCCTACGATGTCAACATCTTCATCTGTTTCACCCACCACTTGGGGCTGTTCGAGACCACCTGATTCGATTTTTTCATCACTATCGCTTGAATACAAGTGAGGGCGAACACTCAAGAGAGGGCGTTGCACAACCGCACCGCTTGTAGACAAATCGGACAAACTGCTTGAAGACGATCTGGAACCATTCGTCGAAGAGCCGGACCAAGAAATTGGATCCGACATTCAACCGAATCAACGAAACCTAAGGTACAAAAGTAAAGAACGAAAAGGAACCGAAAATAAAAAAAATGCGCCCAACACAACCGAATGAAAAATAACTAAGAAGAAATACCTGAAGACCGAAGCCCCGGTGCCGAATCCCTCCAAAGGCCGAAAGCTTCAAAGAACCGAAAGCTAAAAGCACAACAGTCACAAGAAGGTAGAACACGTACCCTAATATAGGGAGGAAAGCACGAGGTCCGAGGAACCGCCCAATCCGCCGGTTAGGGTTGCATGAACCGGGGGTGGTGCCGGTTCACCTCCCCCGCCAACGGTTTCTTTATAAAGAATCCTTATCGAGTAACAAAAAAAAAAAAAGAAGAAATGCAACAAGAGGCATTCGGCTCCGTCTTTGCGAGAGGGTTTCTTAAAGGGGCCGAATGGTCGCGACCAAGGACAGGCCGAAAACATCCCGCCCTTGGCCTCGAGGGGCTACCGTTGGGGGAAGCCAGACCCTGCCACCCCATACTCTCGGCCCTAAAGAAAGCGCGCAGCGAGACTAGGACGGGAGATAACTTGGTGGCCCCGCGTTCGGCTCAGGGCGGCCAAATGCGGCGAGTTTCGGTCCCAATGGACCTCGTGGACACAGAGCCGAGGATGAGTAAGGGAAGGCCCGAGCCTCGAGGTTTAGTCCATCCATGGACGAAAGCCGAGGGTGAGTAAGGGAAGGCCCGAGCCTCGAGGTTTAGTTAGCCCAGGGACGAAAGTCGAGGCTGAGTAAGGGAAAGCCCGAGCCTCGAGGTTTAGTCCACCCATGGACGAAAGTCGAGGCTAAGTAAGGGAAGGCCCGAGCCTCGAGGTTTAGTCCGCCCATGGACGAAAGTCAAGGCTGAGTAAGGGAAAGCCCGAGCCCTCGAGGTTTAGTCCACCCATGGACGAAAGTCGAGGCTAAGTAAGGGAAGGCCCGAGCCTCGAGGTTTAGTCCGCCCATGGACAAAAGTCAAGGCCGAGTAAGGGAAAGCCCGAGCCTCGAGGTTTAGTCCGCCCGTGGGACGAACGCCGGGCCGAGTAAGGGGAAAGCCCGAGCCTCGAGGTTTAGTCCGCCTAGGGACGAAAGCCGAGGCCGAGTAAGGGGAAAGCCCAAGCCTCGAGGTTTAGTCCGCTTCGGGACGAAATCCGAGGCCGAGTAAGGGAAAGGACCGAATGAGATTCACTTCGGCCGCGGCCTGCGTCTGTATCCTGCAGTGTTCGCGTGATCCAAATACGAATGGACCCGGCAAGGGTGGCGGGATCACAATGCGAGAAAGGACCACTCTACCCCGGCCACCAGGCGAGGGGAGAAGGAATCGAGGGTAGGTAGAGGGGCAAAAGAGGAATTGTAAGAGTCTACGGACTATAAATAGACCCCCGTGGGGCATTGTAAAGACCAAATTGAAATGAATAGAAAGAGTGCTTTGGTTTCGTTTCCACTTTCGTGTGTCATTTCTAGTTTCGCTCGGTGTTTCGTCCCTACCGGGGGTGGCCTCGCTTTCGGGCCACACCAACACCGTGAAGTAACTCAACCCGAATTGTGGACTAAAACATTCTAGAAGACACCAGATCTCACACCCCAAATTTTTTGGATTTTGGGTTGTGAAAAGAAAACACTAAATTAATTTTTGAGCTTCCCTAAATCGATGGGTTGTTGCTTGATGTGATGGTTGCCTGTTACTTGCGTTGATATTTCGAGTGTGTACCAAGTTTCCAAAAACGCGGTTAGTGGATCGATCTCTGTTTTTGTCTTTTTTTCCATCCCCAAATTCCTTTTCATAATTGAATCCTTTGTTGGAAGTTTCTCTTAGATCTTTTAACTCCTATCTTACATCATTTCTTTATGACCATGTTTCCTAAATCCATCGCTAAAAGCTTTCCGGGGTTTTTCTTACTTTCCTGGGCTTTTTCTCATAAGCCTTTTCTTCTATTTGGAATCCTCTCAGATATCTTTATGTGAGGTCCAAGAATTGTATTTGAGTTCATCATGATCCATAGTGTCTCTGGGAATTGTTCCCGGATTTTCGTAGCCTTTGGGTATTTTTTTAATGGTTTAAATAGTAATTCTAGAATTTCTGGAATTATTTTCGTCCTTGAAATGAAATCCTTCTCTCTATCGTTCACACTTGACTATCCTTTTATTATTTATTTATTTATTTATTTATTTATTTGTTCCTCGGCCTGATTCATTGACCTCATGAATCCAGAAGCCAATAATAACTAAGCCAAAGTCTAACCATTGTTGTACATTCCATCTCCCTCTGTTGTCACGTATCCAAACTTTACCACCTCGGCATATTCGCCAATCAGCTTGCTCCTTTCCTTTTTGTTTATTTGCTTGCTAGGCAAGTTTAGCCTTCGTTTGTTATATGTCCAGCAGGTCGACGCCGCACCTGTCTTCACGTGTGCTGCATGTCTCCGCATCCATCTAGAATCCAAGTCATATCCATCTAAAATCCAGTTTCTCTCCACCTATAAATAGCAATGAGCTGCTGCGTTGGTTCCTTATTTCTCCACGAGCAATCTATCGCCGCCGCCCGTGCCCTGGTAAATGGCGTCAGCGCCGTCTCGTCTGATTCCGTCCAGAGCCACGCACCACCGTCGGCGAAGCGTGCTGTACCACAGCCCTGGTGCCATTGGAGGGAATCATCAGGATCTCGAACATCTGTGCCGCCGCTAGCGCTGGTTGCCATCTACGTATCGCCGGCTGTCGTCTCCATCACGGCTTCTATCTATGCACGGTGAGCATGTCACCACCGTGTATGTCTTCCTATTTTCTTTATCTTTTTATATCTGCAAGTTCAGCTAGCCGTCGTCCGTGTACTGTGCTTGTAGATCATCTCCGGCCATACTTCAATGCCGTGTCGGTCACCATAGTTTCACGATGAAACTTCCATCTACTGCAGCGCTACCTCGCCTCCCTTGCTGCACTGTTGCGTGTCGCCGCTGCCATCTTTGAAGCCGGGCGCTGCCTCTCCGATGTCAAGAATCGACCTTCCGAGCTCAAGGTTGACTTCCTGTTGTGTAGAGCTGCTCCAGCCATCCTACCATGGGTGCGTGCTCCACTCTGTATCTTGCAGGGTAAGTCACCATATATGGATCCCCCTTACCTTGCCATTGAAGCTAATTAATCATCTTCCCTTGGTTATTGCCCTAAGCTAATCAATCATCTTACCATGGGTTATTGCCCTTGTTCTTGTTGTCGATCTGCAGCTTGGTCGGCTGCTATATGTCGCTGCCCGATGTGTACTGTTGATGTTGCTCTCACTAGGCTAACAAGCAGATCCACCTGACCACCGTGTTTATGTAAACAAAAGCCAGCAAGTGAGCATGATTATCCTTTGCATATTCTTTTTATTCATCTTGTCATTCTAATGACTCTAAATGATCTTCAATTTGCCCTATATCATCTTCGGCCATGCATGGATGAAGCCACGGCAAGCATGCTTGTGTGCATTATTCTATTGATTAAACTTTATGGTGATGTCATGTGTATGTCATTCATGCATGAAAAATCATCATTGTCCAGTTATTCCTCAACCAATAAATTTTATCTTTCATATACATCATGGAGCTGCTTAGGCGTAGTTGTATATGCTCATCATTGCCGTTATCTTATTTCCATCATATTTTAAATCATGCTAGGTGTTCTCAAATGTTCATCTTTAATCATGTTTCCAACTTTTGAAGTTCAAGATTAATTCTAATATATTATTTTATTAAAGAAAATCTTGTTTAATCCATATAGCTTCTCTGTTCTAGCTCTAGCACATTTTCGGTAATCCTCGCGTGCGTGTGATCATAGTGACTGGTAGATTAGTTTTATAAGCTTTTGCTATGATTGGTGTAATGTTCTTAGTTTATTCTATTTGCTTGCTTGTATGTGTGGTGCTTGCTACGAGTAGAACGAGGTCCGCTTGTGAGTGTTGAAGATCGGAAGGCGATGACCAAGAGCAAAGTATCGGAAAGCTGGAGCAAATATAAGAGGCAAGTATAGTTTTGGGATATGCTAGTTTAAACCATGATCTTATAACTTGCTTAATGTTTATGCACTGAACTTTAAATGTGAATTGTTTGGCAACATGGGGATTTGTCTCGACAGAGATCCGGGTATTACTAAGACAGCTATGGGGGTTATATGGCTCGACATTAGTTCCCTAGAGATCATTTTTTCTAGCAACTTGGAGGAATTGCCGAATTGGATATAGTATGCCCCCTATCCCGTTAATATGTGAGTATAGGCTGAGAGTTATGTGTGCCACATAGGAAGGGTGGGTTCTATGTCGGCGACTTAGCTGCCCCAACTTGTTAGACGAACCTTTGGGGAGCTTCTTAGTGGTTTTACGGTGCTTGGGCCTTGCAAACCCCTGCATTTGGGAATCACGACTCGTAGTGAAAGTGTACACCTCTGCGCAGAGTTTGAAAAACTGGTATACTAGCCTTGCCCAAGGTCACGGGCGGCCCTGGAACCTTTACATTAAGGATAATGACTTGTGTTCGTTAAATTGTTCATGGTTTATCGTTTTATGCTATTCATTATTTATGTTATAATGATCATGGGTTTTAGATAGATATTGCCTAGCTATTCTTGCGGGAGTTCGACATGGACTCACTCTTGCTATTTTCCACACACCTCAGGAGAAGTTTAGGCTTGTGGTCAACCCGGTCGGTCGGTCCCCGTGGAGTCTACCCGTAAGATCGAAGTGTTTTCCGCGTTCGCTAGGCGAGGTTATATTGTTTTATATTGTGTTCGTCATATTTCTAAGCATTGTGAATTGATACTACCCTTTTACTTGTGGCTATATGTGAGATTGACTTCCAGGGGCTCACATACGGTGTATACTTGGTTTTGTCCTTAAAACCGGGTGTTACACCGAAAGACACCGTGAAGGACCCGACAAAGATGGGCCCACCATGGCCGGCGGCCGCCGCTGAAGATTAGGCCGCCCGCCAGGTGGTCCCACCTATCGGTCTCATCTTCCTAGGTCGGTTTCAAATCGACTTTGAGGTTGTATCTACACCGTTGCCAAGGTCGGTTTGATCCAAGGGCTATCGCTCATCGCCAAGGGCTATATAAGAAGACCCCCGACCCCGGGGCTAAACACCAATTCATTATCAATTCATTCTATCTCATTATCTCTCGGTTATAGAGGGGTCCCATGTAAGGATCATCTCTCTCTAAGGGATTAGTGAATTAGAATGTAATTAGAATGTAATTAGAAGCAAATTAGAACTACAATTAGAAGAGTTAGTATAAGAGGATTAGAACTCATTAGTTCTAATCTTTAGAACAAGAGAGATAGAGAGAGGGAAGGAATCGGAGGAAGTGCCTACTGTCGGGTGCTATCTCCATACTTGTACCCTCGGTGGAAGTTAATCTACATTTGGAGTTACTCGGTAATCTACTTCTTCTTTTAGTAAGTTATATTGTTTATATTTATTCTTATTGGTCTATGAGTCTCTCTTTTGAGTACTTTAATCTAATGCATTAGGTTAAGGTAATATTCGTAGTGTAAGCGTGGTGCTTAGGCTCGGGTATCTCGTAGATACACCCTACCTTTCGGAGCGTGGTAGTTCGTGGTAGTGACAGTACCATTGATTCCTTTGAATTCCACATCCCGTTGGTTAGGACTAAGTAGGAACAAGTTACTGGGGGAATAGTGAGTTTCGTCCTTACTTTCCTTTGAGTACATCCCCATAAGAATACTATCAACATCACTTACCAAATTAAGATCTAGCTATCTTAGTAATCCTCTCTATACCCTCAACCTTCTTAAGTCTTGTGCTACTCCGGGTTAAGATTAGATCGTAGTCTCCTCGCCCGTTTCTTGTGGATTCGATATTTAAACCCTCTCCCGTGAAGTGCTCACCGATATCCGTGCGCTTGGGATTATATAAATTATAAATATTTCTGTGGGCTTATCAAATACCAACATTGATCTACTCTATCTGGGCTCAAGTTTCTTGTCTAATTGTCACTATTATTTGGTTAGTTATCGATTATATATATATTTTTGTTGGTGTAATCCATTGCGTATCGAGGTGATGGTGATGACATATGGAGTACATGGTGGCTACAAGTCACATTCATTTGCAAGGTGAGTACATTCATAGATGATAGATATGTTGGCTGTAGCACTAGGAATTGAAACTAGATTCTTTTTGACATGATTAAAATATACTATTGATTTTTATTACTTTGGAAAATTGCTTTAGAGTTACATGAGTTCATGCCATCAAATCAAAAGTGTGATTCCATTAGTTACTATTTGCATAGTACATTTTTCCCGTGACTTCATTATTTTGTTTTTTTTTTTTGACAAAGTCATTGGCCGGAACTTGCAATGGCTGCCGGGCTTGAACTTGCAATGGCTCTTTGGTGGGTTGGAACCCCGTATGGTGCGAGAACTTGGTGCTTGCGGTTAGGTGCAACTTGGCCCTAGATGTTAGAATTTATTTAGTTGGTCGGGTCATTTTCTTTTAAGTTTTGTTGTATGTTTGTATGAAACATGTGTTCTGGAACAAACACTTTTTGTATGGTCATTATGGTAATATAATTGGTTTTGTGGTTTATTATTATCCCTATTATTATTGTTTCAATTTGGTTGGCCCCCTAATATGGGCTGGACCCTAGATGCGAGGGGCCTCACAATATGTGACAGACTTCTAACCATGGTTAACTATCTATACATGACTGACTTCTTATCGTCACAAAAACTAGCATAACCGACCTCTTAACCATGGTTAAAACACTATATATGACACAAGATTGTATTACAAGACGCTGTTGACCCGTGTCACAAAATGTAGTATTCTATGACGGGGAAGCGTCACTAAATGTTTTGATGTTTTGTGACGAACACCAAAATCCGTCCACGCGAGACATTTTGTGATGCTGATTATATGACAAAACCCATGACGGACGGATTCCGTCTTAACTACACTTTTTTGTGACACATTTGGGCTATACATGACAAAATTCATTTGTCTTGGAATGTCGATTTCTTGTAGTGCTTGTTACATTCTTTGGCGTACCTTGTCCCCCGAAGAATTGCTCGCGGCGGTTGATCCATGGGAGAGAATCCTCCTTGCCATTGTGCGTGGGGAAGGACAGCTTGTGCAAGCGAGGCGAGACACGGGAAGGTGTCCGGCGGAGGGGGCGCGGCGCCGCGCCCGCCGGTGGCGCCCGCCGCGGCGCCCGGCCGTCCCCCGTGTAGCCCTTCATCGGGTTCTCCCGGATCGGGGCGTGGTGACTTGATCATCCGTGTTACGCTTACCGTCGATCCGCTTCTTGATGAAGTCGCGGGCTGCCGATTCCAACAGCGTCTTCATCTCAAGATCGGCGTCCTAAAAGCCGTTGGCGGCGCTTGATCGCCGCTTTGGATTGTCGCCGGGAGAGGATCGGAAGTTTATTCTCGATCTTGTCCAAACTGGCTGTCGAATTTGGTGAACTGTTCCCCCAAGTTCTTGGCCGCTTCTTTGAGTCGTTGTCCTTGGTGATGGGTGGATCGTAGTGGTCTCGGATACCAGCCGTCGAAAACCCGACTAGATTGGGCGAAACCGACACGTGGATGGTGAGCGGCGACGAGGAAGAAGAGAGAGAGAGGGCGGCGGCGGCCGCCGCACTCCGCGTGGCGGCGCCGCCGACGGGCGCGGCCCGGGGGCGCGCGGGCGGCGCGGGAGGCGGCGGCGATGGGCGGGGGGGGCGCGCGGTGAGGGAGGAGAGGGAGGCGGGAGATTGGGATAAATTTTCTTTATTTGCTTGTTGCCTTGAAAGATTACGGACCCTTTACTTTTATAGCCCGACTAGTGGGACTTGTATCTCAAGCAATCTCTAAAGACTTCCTTATAGATTGGAATACCTTTTACAAGCATATCCTATTTATTTATTTCCTAATAAGGGTCTCCCTTATAGATGAGATATCCCCTTGCACACCAAAATGCCTAAAGATAATCCTAGATATTTTCCTCCCTTTATTTCGAATTAATTGCCGAAGAATCCGCGGAAGGGAGGGGTCGGCGGCGGGCGCCGACGCCGAGCCCGGAGGGGCGCCCTGGCCTCCATGGGCCTGTCGGGCCTGTCCCCGGCCCTATTTCCTGGTCATGACAATGTGCATATTGATTTATTTATTCTATCAATCGTTATCTATCTATACATGTACTTGTTTCTCTTTTTCAACCTACCTATCCATACCTACCAAACTATCTATCCGTACCTACCACCCCAATTATTTGTTTTATTTTATTTGTTTCGTTGTCTTTCTATCTACTATCGATCTATCTATCTATTTATCTATATGTTTGTCTGTTTGTGTCTATACATCCATTTATTTGTATATAGACAAGGGACAATCTATTTGTGACCAATGCAATGTGCTTGTGCCACATGAATAAATGTTGGGTGTATCCGTAAACCAAACAAGTAGTGGTGCAACATCTCATTCCCAAGAACAAACAACTAAGGTAGAGATCCTATCACCAAGCCACCCTTGCCAACGGACTCATCGCTGATCCACTACGAGGGCGGCGTCTTTGTCGCCGAAGCGTTTATGGCGACGCTTGGTAAAGTGTGGCGTTGCCAACGCCCGAGACTCAAGGCTCGGCAAAGTTTCGGTGCTCGGCAACATTGCGATTTCCGGTAGTGATCACCGACTACCTCTACACAATAACTGCACTAGGCCTTACTACTCGACAGACCTAGCTTTGCCTTGATGCAACACAAGCAATACCAACAACTTGAAACCAACTATACATAACCATAAACTGAAGAAGAAAAAAAGAAAACCTTCACAAAATACTCCTATTCCAAATTATAAGATGTTTTGACTTTTCTAGATCGGTATTTTTACTATGCACTAGTAACTAAATGATATTAGGTGGCGGGCGTTTCAGATTTTAGGAGGCGGGCAGGGGTGCCCGTCACCCTACAATGGTCACGGTTAATCACCTTTTTTCCGTGGCGGGCACAACAGAACAAAAAAAGCCCGGACCCCACCGGGTCGGGCCTAGATTTGGGCTACTTTGCGCTGCTGCAGCTCGCCGCTGCCGACGACGCCCTGCTGCCGGTGCTCCTCCCGACGCCGCCGGTGAGCCGGATCCGTGCGGTGGAGCCGTCGGGAGGCACCTCCGGTGAGCCGGATCCGGTAGGGGGGTGGAGCCGCCGGTGCTCCTCCAACCACCGGTGGAGGTGGATCCGCCGCCGGTCGTGGGTCGCCGGGAGGGAGAGGGGTGTCGCCCGCCTTAGATCCGCCCGTCCTTCGGGAGAGGGAGGGGGCACCGTCGGGGGAGGGAGGTGTTGGGGGGGAGGGGGGCGCCGGCGGGGAAGGGAGGTGTGGAGGCTCGCGCTTAGCACGACGAAGGGAGGAGACACGTCGTCGAAGAAGAGAGCGGGGATGGGGTACGAAAGGGAGAGGAAACGAGACCGGAGAGTAGCGGATGGAGTGAAAATCCTAAGTGCTTGCTTTTATACCTGCACATGGTTGTCGGGCTATACTTGGGCTAATTGGTCCTCTCTCTTTTACGGGACAGGCCTTTAAAGGTGCCCGCCACCGAAAATTTATTTTGCGTGACGGTAAATAAAAAGTGCCCGTCACGCAAAATCGGGGTATTTTTACGTGGCGGGCAAACTATGTGCCGGCCACGGCAAATATTTTGCAACACCATGCAAAATCATTTCGTACTAGTGATGTAACTATAAATTGTGTATATAAATCTAAATGCATAACAAAGACTATGTATCAAAAAAGCTAAAACGTCTTGTAATTCATAATGGAGGAAGTACAACCAAGGTGTAGAAAATGGCTGACGACGACACCAACATATGCAACAGTGTTCTGGAAGCCATTATTAAATTACTCTACAAACCAAGTTCTTAATACCAAAACCATGATGCTCGACATTCTTAATTAGGATACACTATTCATCCAGTAAGAATAAAAATGTATCCAAATACCCAATGGATTTTGAAGGGTGGGGTGGGGGGATATTAAGAAGTAATCCATACTCGGGAGATGGACCAATAGAATTAGAGAGATCACACCCAGCAGGATTAGTGACATGTGTCTTAGATCCTAGCCTTTAGATCAATCTAACAGATCATATGTAAATATCTATTGTAAACGGTAGTTCCGTACGCCCTTCCCAGACGGGCCTACTCCTCCCTTTGCGGAACCGATATCAACCGAGTCTATCCGTTGGGCGACTGCGTATCCGCGTCCCCGAACAGACGCGTCTTGCAACTCCCCGCGGCGTCGCTTCCCGTGTATAAATTCGGAGATCATCAATGGAAATAACAGCTCAAATCATTTGTTCTTTCTCTCGATTACATCCACTAAAACAAGGAGAGTACCATTTTGCATTCGACATGCGCACAATACACTCTATAAGTATTTACTTACCATTTATCAAATAATCTCTCTTTATTTAATTTGTCTATAGCAACAATAATTACAAGTTGATTAGAAAATAATAAAGTGAATGTACACATCTTTTATATTTTAATCAATCATAAAATATATAGGATAAACTATATGTTGGTTTTGACTGTCTTTTATATTTATTTGTATCTATATGTAAGATAATATGAGACAAATCTCTAACTTCCTAAACCGGAGCCAAGCTCTCGCACGGCATTGGGCCACGTCGTCTGGTTTTTATCGGCCGTCCGATCTGGCAATGACGCGACAAGGAACGTCCGATCTTGGTCGGCTGGGTCTCCGGCTGCTTCAGCCATAGCCCGAGGGTCTCGCGAACTTTCTCAAACCGTAAACCCGCTTCCTCGCCGCCTCTTTCGGGAAGCAGAGTTCACAACCCCCGCGGGTGGCCGCCAGCCGACCACAGGATCGTGCGGGCGAGCCAACACATGGAAACGATGGCGACGGCGGCGGCACATGGCCTGCCAAAGCTGAGTTATCGCGGGCCACGAGTGTTGGTGCGGGCCCAACGCCATGGCCAAAAAAAACGGTGTACGTGCTTCCTCAAGCTGGCACAGCCGCCCTATTGGACCGGCCGTCGACATAGACGACGCCCAGCAGATTGCTCCTGGCGCTGCCGTGTCCATCTTGACAGTCCAAGCAGGGGTTGGCCTGACTGTGCCTGTGCGTACGTAGCGCACCTCGCCTACGCGCAACGAATTGCACGGCCCCGCACCTCCGCCATTCCTTCCTCATCGGGATGCAAGGCTGCTCGCCTCCACCCGTCCAGGGCCTCCTAGAGCCAACGGTAAGCTCCTGTGGTATTCGATGAAATGTCTGTCTAGATTCTAGAACGCTGTAAGCTGCAACATCTGATATTGTGGCAGTTTCAATTGGAGAATACAGATTGGGTACAACAGTCTTAACTTTGGAGAGGTTTTATCCTACCGTCAATATAATGATATATCATCACTAATACCTTTTCTTCTAAGTTTTGTGCAACATAAACTTTGTACAAATATGCCTCCGAGTAACAAAAGAAGTTTCTTTTTAGGTGATTTCAGTTTCCATTTTCTGTCAAACTTTAGAACACTATTATGTCCGGTAGTAATCTAAGATCTATCTTGGCAGGAGTCTATCCAATTATACGCCATAAACTAAAAAAAAAAAAAAACGTATATGAAGTTTAGTAAAAGAGGAAGAAGGTCTTTGGCAGGATATTATCAAGCATAAATACATGAGAAACAAAAACATATATGAAGTTGGTCATAAAATCAATGACTCTCCCATGTGGGCTGACCTTTTGAAAATAAAAGAAATACATTTACAAGGTACAAGCAATATGTGGCAAGGGTAATGCAACCAGATTCTGGTGGGATATTTGGCTTTATAATGAACCTTTTAATAAGAAATACCCTATCCTTTTTGAGTTGACAGAGAACAAAGAGATTTCAGTTCAACAAGTTAGAGATGGTGTCCAAATAAGTTTCAGGAGATCGTTGGATTCTTCTCTAAGAGATGACTGGAATAATATTCTTTATGATATGTCTTGCTTTGATTTTAAAGACCAGCCTGACAATGTTGTTTGGAAGTTTATTTAGTAAAAAATAAATAAATTTACTGTGAAATCTTTGTATGAATTCCAATGATGCAATCTTAACAAAAGAAAAATTAATGAGAAGAAATTAGGATGGTGACACATGCTGTGCTTTTTTTGTGATGATCTAGAAACAGTTACTCATCTGTTTTTGCTTGCCCCTTGACTAAACTTGTATGGTCTAAAGTTGCTAAATGTTTGGGAGCTGTCAATGTCCCTCAAAATTTTTCACAGTATTGGGAGTATGTAGTGTCTGGTTTCCACAGGGAAAGCACTTTTATGCTATAGGCATTGGAGCCATTTGTTGGGCTATTTGGAAAATAAGAAATAAAACTACTTTTGATAAGAAAGTTGTTAAAACCTCCATTGATATCTTTTGTCAAGCTCGTTCATATATGATATATTGGCCAGGTCTATTTGCAAATGATGAAAAGGAGTTCTGGACACAGAGTGCAAACACAATGCTTAAAATCGCCAAAGACGTCTTATGGGTGGATACGATGTCGTTTCTTCTGGTGGACGATGGAACCTGATAATGCTTTGAGTATGTTGCTGGCTGAGGCCTGGAAGAGATGTTAATTGCTTTTACTTTTGTGTCGATGAGAACTCAGTTGCTAGGAGTAAGGCCGTTTTGTTATTATACTTAGATCCTTTGGTTAGTGCTGCTGTGCAGCTATTACTTTTCCATCTGGGCATAGTCTGCCTGTTTCTTTTTGCTTTCCTGTAATGTCTCAAAACTGCTGTGTATTTCCGTTGAATATTAATGGAAATGGGTCACCCCGGTTGGCAAAAAAAAAAAAAAAAAAAAAGAGGTGCTAATAGGTAATGTTTACTCTTGGTATTACTATCATAATAGAAATAGCAATTTCTGAAATTATTTAGCTAATTCCGTATTGCAATCAAACAAAATTACAATCTGCTCAGTGTGGCATTGCAATTTTCACAATACCTTATACACTCAGGGAAGGAGAATGGTTAAACCTCCTATTTACACCCTTGTTGGGTGGCACCTGGTGCTGCACTGTCTTAATTCTGAAGATTGGGTATATTGAATGAATATATATTTTTTATCGTTATTCTCAACTAACATTTTCTATATTTGTGGGCAAGTTGTGTTAACATTACGCTGTTAGGAGACAACATTCAGAGCAGCGTTGTACTACTTACATTTCATTCCAATCTTGAGCTATGAGATGCAGGTGCCGCAGTTGTAATAAACATCATGATGGGCCGATGGCTGAGCTGGGACCATGACTATGGCGCAAGAAAGCTATATTCACCCCAAATTGCCTGTTTGATGTGTACAGCAAGAGTGGAGAAGGATGATCGTGGCAGTAGTAACCCACTGTGATAAGAATGTTTGAACGGAGCAGCATAAACATTGAAGTGCTACTCCTACGTGTTCTAGAAAAAAAAAAAATTCTGATTAAATTTGTTCTGACATTGCTATTCGAGTTATTATTTACAGTAATTTACATTGTTATTCGAGTTATTATTTACAGTAATATTTTTTCCCTTCTGAGATTCCCTACAAGACATTCTTAAAAGATATGCACAATCAAATGAAACTGATGATTCTTCTTTGCGTGGTTTCGTGGTGCCTTTTACACTTTTGTAGTTTACATTTAGCTCCAAAGAAAGAAGACAACAAATATAAATAGCAGCGGTAGTTATTTAAAAAAATTGCCATACTACTATCATCTTGAGCTATAGATAGTTTTGCTGCTAAAGAAAACTTCAGCAAATCAGATTCTGAACTGATTCTGCAACTTTCAACACCCGTCACCAATGAATACAACAGTTTTATCAATCTTCAAATATGTTCTTGTAAAATTATTGAAAAAATATAAAGCTACTTCTTTTCCTGAACCTGTACTAATATAATAAGTTGATATCAATTCTAAACTAGTCGAGTGTGAACACTGAACACCCTGATCACGTAATATGACAACACTGAACACCCTGAACACTCGTAATATTTCTAACCTTTTATTTTCTTTTGCAGTAAGTATAACATTTAATATTGACACAGCTGCACTATCTGTTATAACCTTCTACGCAATTGGCTTGACAAGGCAAGCAAGCGCACGCGGCCGCGCGGCAACGCCGCGCGTTGTTTTCTAGTTTATTCTCATGTACATTTACATGAGGATTTTACATCGAATTAATTAAAGTTGATTGGGACTCGGTCAGACAAATTTAGGCTAGGCCGCTTAGTACTGGGCTTTGGTCAACTACTGGCCCAAACCGGCCTTCTTTAGCATGTGTAGAAGGACAGCCGAAGCCAGCCTTCCTTTTTCGAACAGGCCCAATTCTTTCTTTTTTTTTACTTCCTCCGTTCCAAATCTCTATAGGCCCCATTCATTCCCTCACAACTATTCCCAGCTGGACCTAGAACGCAGAAATCCTTCAATAATCATAAAGCTGGAATAATTCGGGGCCTCGAACTACCCATGCATTCCGGAAGAATTGAACCATCAAGGTCTCTTTTTTTTTCAATCCACAATATACTTTCGGCGTATGTCACCAAAGATAATAACGAGTGCCCTCACCGGCTGTACGTTAATTTTTTTAAGGAACACCGGGTGTACTTTTTATTTGAAAGATCGGATTTCGGCTTTGATTAATAATAAAAAAGATAAAGTAAGCGTCAGTTACATGCGCAAGTGGCGTAAAAATAACTTCCCATACTCGACAGTCTATCAAGCTGGACGTGGAGGACTAAGCAAACTACTCACATTCTAGAAACAACCGACGTGCATCATCTAGCTGCACTATCATGAGACCTTCATCATATCCGTCCCAGCTCCGTTGCAACTGTAGCTAAGGCCTTACCCATGTAATCAAGTCTCGCCGCTTTCCGTAGTTCCTTGACCGTATCCACAGGAAGATCATGTCCATAGCTGATTGCTGATCCTGCGCCGACGTACGTTAATTGCACGAAAAGTATCACGTTGTTCTGGCGCCATCAAGCTTTTCGTACGTACGTTCAACTACTGCACTTTCTCGAAACCTCCGCCACGCATCGATCTGATTTCCTTAATTTTTCATATCCCACAGTACTTAGCGATCTTAATCTCACCAATGATTGTATCAAAAGGCCAGCTTCACCGGCCGGAACGTTATTGCAAAAGAGAGAGAGAGAAAAAATAGGCTTTTGGTTGTCCTCGATCAGCCGCCATCGATCCTACAGCTTTCCCGTACGTAGATCGGTTGCGCACCAACCGTGGTTCAATGCCGCCATGCATCGAGCACTACAGTACACAACGACCACGCTCAATTTCCAATCGATGGATCCCATCACGCCCACGGCACACGGCACACAGACCATGAAATACAACGAACCAGCAGCTGCTCCAATTATTGGTCTCTCGCGTAAACGTCGAGACTATAAATTCACGACAACTCGTCATGATTGGGCACACATTGACGCATACAGATGCAAGCACACATTGTAAGCACACATTGTCTCTTGCAGTAGTGCTCTAGTGCTTTCCTCTAGAGTCTAGCGATGGCTGCAGCTGCTGCTCAGGAGAAGCTCCGACTGATGCTGCTCGTCGCTGTGAGGGCAGCGGCGGCGTTACTTGTGGCGACGCCGGTGGATGCTGCGCTGCCGCAGGTGGCGCACGCGCCCACCAAGGGCGACGGGTCGCTCGCAATCCTCGTCGTCGGCGACTGGGGCCGCCGTGGAATGTTCAACCAGAGCTTGGTCGCCCAGCAGGTAATGAACGAACCCGTGAACGCTCTCCTTAGCTCGATCAGTCTCTCATGGCATTCATGTCGACATGTCGTCGTCGTCGTGCATTGACGCGTGAGTGTTGTCATGCATGGAAACGTATACGTGGACCTCGTGTACCAACTAACGACTCTACCACAATCCATTAGAGCACACGAGGAAAAATATATAATTAATACCAGTGACTGAGCTTTTGTGTTGATACATATAAACCATCGGCTTTTTATATAGTCCCTTGGTTTCAAATATAATTCCTTTTATTTGTACTAGGTGTACATTGTTTTTCCTACTAACTTAGATACATAATATTGTGTGTAGTTGCGTTCTTTTAGAAAAAGGACATGACGGAGAAGTTTAGGGCGTCCGCAGAACGGCGTTCATGCATGTGCTAGCTAGGGAGAAACACTCAACCAATCAAACGGAGAGAGAAGCGAAACTTTTCCTCGCTAGCGCTTCTGCAAGAGCTAGCTCGCACACCTCTCGATACTTTTTGAGTCACTCACATATTGCTGGTGTGCTACGAGATCAAAAGTTTTTTCATTTTTAATTGATTCTTGCATCCAGCTCAGCTAGCGATTTCCGTGAACGGTTACGGACGCCCTTGGCCAAAACAACCGTTATAGAACCATCCATGCATGGCGAGATGCCAATGATGATCAGGGCATAGACATATAGAACCACCCGCGTAAATGGCTTACAAGAAGCTACATATCTAGAAATCCGTAACAACTTATAATTTCAGATTGGGACATATACTATCGTCAAGATTATTGTTAGAGCATGTCCTAGAGCTAGCTATATATATTTAGAGTTTGGGCTACCTAACAAAAATGCTTCTCAAAGGTATTGGGATCGTTGAAATAGGGAGAATAAAAAACATTACGTAGCGAAAGAGCCTCTAACCTAGCGGTTAGAGCACCAGAATAGTACCCATCAGACTTAGGTTTGACTACCCATAAGAGTGAATTTTAACAAGTCTATTATTATTTTTTTTAAAAAAAAATAGGTTAGGGTTTTCCATCCTGACTTCGGTCAAAAAAAAAAAATTACCTATAGGATCCTACAGCTGCAAGTGGCATGTCTATGCATGTCTGCAGCATGGGACATAAACATCTTGACCTTGTCTCAATATACGCATGAAGCACCCTTTCTTGTCCTGTTCACTTTATCCCTAAAATGAGGCAAAAAATTAGCTAAAATGGTTGGCTATCTAGTTGGCTAACAACTACTTTAAGATACCTATGTAAAAAATTAGCCGACCCATTAGTTAGTTAGTATTTATTTGTACTTTTAAATTACATTGCGCGCATTGTGCTTAGTAAACAACAATTGTGGATTCCCGCGTTACAGGAGAAATTTGTGCCACCATTTCTTTTCAAGCTAGCTCGTGTGGGCATGTTAAGTGAAAAGGTCACACTATTTCTTACATTGCACGATCTTTTTAATTTGAAATATCGCACCAATCTTTCCACAAAAAAAAAAAAAAATCTCTACATCCAGTGACCTCAAAAAGACTAAGCTGGACAACAGAAAAACAGAGCACGCTATAAATATCTATGATATGATCCTTGTTTTTGAAGTGCCAACAAAACAAAACGTGATAATAATTACCCTGCATCTGACAGCTGGTCTCCTTGCCGTTCTCACTGCAGTACCTAAACCAAACAGCACACGTGAGTAGGGCCATTTATGTACAGTATATCTTACCATCGTCCTTATGTATTTAAACGCTGAACCAACTTGACAAAGACATGTCTTTAATTTCGAGGTGCTTAATTGCATGCATTCACGTAGATCTATCAAACTCAGCACCAAAAGCCCAAAGGATAATCATGCACAGGTTTGGTTGTCCCCAGATAATTAGTAGTATAGTTGACAGATACATGGCGTTAAGGGCGTTCGTCATAAAGTTTGCAAACTGTTTTTTCTGTTGGAGCAGTTATGCCGGCCCTAAGACAGATACAAAACCCAATTATTGGTTCCAAAATAACAAATAAGGCAAATAATATATAAGTCCCGATCTAAATATACTGAATATGTAAACTGTGTATCCTACTATATATCTTACCCTCATGAAATTCCTAAATTACAACTCATCACAACACTGCCCACATAAGGCCTTGAGGTGGAATTTATGTTTCACTCCAATTCACATGTGGGCTGAGGTGAATCTGGCAACCTAAAGTAAGAGTTTGTGGCTCCGTTCAAAAAACATACACATTGCCTTTGTATCGGTAGAAAAAGAATGTGCACATTAAATTTGTTGAGATGGTTTTCACAGCTGCCACTACTGAAGGACCTCTAAAAATCAGTACATTCTAGAGGCAATTGTACAGACAACCAAAGAAAATCGATTTATAAGGGCACTTATTTACCAATCATGTATTGAATATTTTTGGACTATTGCATTACTACTTCTGTGTGCTTGTTGTAGATGGGTGTGGTGGGGCAGAAGATGGACATCGACTTCGTTCTCTCCACTGGCGACAACATATACGATGACGGCATCGCCAACACCAGTGACCCGCTATTTAAGGAATCCTTCTCCAACATCTACACTGCCCAAAGCCTTCAAAAGCCTTGGTATCTCGGTAATGCAATAGTACTATATCTTACATGGATGAGATGGATGCTAAGAAGTTCTGAATCTGAATAATTGTGACAACAAATCCTTCTTCCATGAAATTATTAATCGTTGCAGTCCTTGGCAACCATGACTACACCGGAAATGCGCTCGCACAGCTAGACCCTGCCATTCGAAAGGTGGATAGCCGATATACCGTCATTGCAAAGTCCTTCATTGTCAACTCAGGTTAGCAAATGAAGGAACACAAAAGAGCACGCATTTACAGTAGCAAAAATTCTACTCACTTATTCTAAAGCAAAATTTTCAACATAGGAATTGCGGATTTCTTCCTCGTCGACACGACGCCGTTCATCCTCCACTACTGGAACAACCACACCAACTTTGACTGGAGAGGCGTCGCTCCTCGCGACACCTACATCGCAAATCTCCTCAAGGTATATACCATGTGAACTTTTGATTATGGTGGTAATATAAGCATTCTGAATTGGTGAATTCCCTGATCCAACTAATATATAACGACATCTGTTTGTCAGGACTTGAAGTACGCACTGACGGCATCCAAGGCTGCCTGGAAGATCGTCGTTGGTCACCACCCTATCAGCAGTGCCTGCGGCCATGGGAACAACACTGAACTCCAGGAGTATCTTCTCCCAGTCCTCAAGGTATTATTGTCACCTGAAGTTATCTTCTCTGCATTAAAATAATTAGGCTATTAACCGTAGTGCTCCAGTCATTCATTAACATGAAGTATATGAAACTGATATTCTTGCTTTCTCCATGGCACTGCAACGCATGCAGGCACAAGGGGTTGACATGTACCTGAATGGCCATGACCACTGCCTACAGCGTGTCAGCAGCAGAGACAGGTAATAATACATCTAGCAGTACATCATCACTGTCCATGGAGTGATGAGATGGGTATGCAAATGCTTCTAAACTCAAGCCTAAGTGGACGAGAAGAGTCAATAGAGTTTCCCCAGACCTACATGCAACGGTCTTCTATGTTGGTCCCCAAAAACATCATCCATCAGTGTCAGCTAATTTCTAAACCAGCATCAGTTAGTCAGGCTTAATACACTACAACATAAGCCTTCTATAGGGGCGGCTCATAAGGCATAGTAGAGGCGGTTTTCGTAACCGCCCCTAACTGTCTGTTGCTACTGTGGTTTCACAATAGAGGCGGTTGGTGATGCAACCGCCCCTACTGTATGAGCCACCCCTACTCCACGACTATCGGTTTCTCTATCAGAGCCAACAATCATAACTAGTGTTAATGTGTTTCACATGCACAAATAATCACCTCATCCATGTAATCATGACTTTTACAACATATATACACAAACAAGTTCATAATTCTTTCACATGTCATGGAAGAGCTTTTTGAGAATGTTATCCTTGGTTGTTCTTATGTTCTAAAACAAAGGGAAAATTTGCAGTCACCTTCAGCTACTAACGAGTGGCGGCGGGTCGAAGGCATGGGCTGGCAAGTTCAAGACCATCCCCGACAAGGTGGAGTTCCTCTACGACGGGCAAGGCTTCATGTCGATGCGGCTGAGCAAGACGCAGGCCCACCTCGCCTTCTTTGACGTCGCTGGCAGCGTCCTGCACTGCTGGGACATCGCCAAAACAACTACTACTGCAGCTGCTGGGCACTAGCTTAGCTGGATTGGACAAGGACTTAATGTTGCTGTCTGAAAGCAGTACGATGATCGAGAGTTGATGATTCAGTCAGATACAGTTATTTATTTGTTTGTTCAAATCTCAAATGGCAGCAATTGTTGTTGTCCTTCCGTGAGAAGGATGCAATTGCTGCTGTCATTATTGTGTGACATGTGAGGCTGTCAAATATGTTTCAATGTGCAAGATAAAATATCGTGTTTTGTGGAATAAAGTGGGAAACAAGTCATTGCAAAGTTTACTGGACTTGGTGTGTGCTGATAGTTTTACAGTGGTACTTATGTCTGTGTCTTGTCCAGCCATCAGATTGTCTTTGGGTCTCTTTGGTTTATATTGCTATATATAGTAGGCCAAAGTAGGTCAAACAAACAAATAGTGGTTTCACTGGCTTGTTGAGAAAAATAAAAGCTCCATGAGTAGTGACATGAACAGTATATTAACAAGTGAAGCCAAAACCTTGACAAGCTCAACCAAAGGGCCTGAGGGGATATAATTGACTTTATATTAAATAAAAAACAACAATAAACATCATGCTAGTATTAAATACTAATATAAATAAATACATAGATACAATCCTAGATAAATAAAAGTAATTACTTAGGATAAATAAACAAATAAGTAAGTACTCTTGAGGTGTATTGAAGGTTTGTACCATCCAAATTGATCACAAATAAATAAATACATATATACATACACAAAACAAATAGATAGGTAGGTATAGATGAAATAGAGATAGAGCAAAGATATAGTCATAAATAGAATTTTTTATTTTTATTAAATTTTGGAGAAATAGATACATAGGCAGACAAGAAGATAAATTGCTAGTTAGGTAAAAATAAATATATATATTTAGATATAGATATATATATAAAGATATAACAATTTTCTAATTTTATAAAATTTTGGACAAGAAGATAGATAGGGTGACAAGCATATAAACACCTAGTTAGTTAGATATAGGTAGATAGATAGACAAATAGATATATAGATAGATAGAGACAGAGAGAGACAGAGATAGAGATAGAAAAATTACTTATAGCAAAACTGTCTCTGACTGGTTGTGAGGAGATTTGCAAGAAAAATGGCTTCAAAACCAAAAATGGCTACTACATCAAGAGAAAGGACGCTAAACGGGAATGTTGTTGTTCACATTAATCTATGAAACCACAAGCATCTGTTTGGTGTAAACTCAATAAAAATGGTTATTGTTGTTCCCTAGGTGCAATTGATGTTGTATTTATTTCGTTCCTGCCTACACACAAACAAAAGGACTATGGGAACCATGCCATAGCTAGACAACGAGCGGACTCATCAATTTATAAAACCTAACAACGAATGGTGTTTGAAAAGTGGTCTGGCATGAAACATGCACTACTTAGTGTGACTAGTAAAAACGATGGATGCATGTAACACCGAACTAAGGGCACTCTTGGCACAAGTGTTTGCTTTCATTTAATTAGGATGAAATTGCGCCTAAAGATCAATAACCAACTGGAAGGAGAGAATGGAAATGATTTTTAGTCGACAAATGATTATTTTGGCTTGCTATCAAAAAAATGATTATGTCGGCTCCAAAAAGACCAAACAAACCGTGTTGGGGGCATATGGATTTGTTCCCATCAATAGGCCCCATTGCACGCTGTTTGGATGCTACCATGACCTCGCTTGCAATGGCAGTGGCAATATGTTGTAGCTTCCTAGCCAATGCTTTGACTCTGACATGTGTGATCAACTTCCACTCAAAGACACCCACGGCAATTGCAACACTGCGATTTTAGCCACGCTAGCCCTTCCATATATGCCATTTTGCTCACCTATGTTGGCTCCAAATAGTTGATTTTTTACTCCTACAGCACGATCATAACATGTTTTTCGGTTGCCCTAGATAAGTCTATTTGTATTACAATTACAAGAGCCAAAATTCATACGATCTAGACATTTGCGTTAGGTCCAACGGTGGTATGTGAAGAGAGTAGTATATTTACTGTTGTGGATCAACATGGCATTAAATTTGTGGTTTTATGCTTGCGCTATTGGTTATTGAAGAAAATTACTCTTGAGGATCTTACTACTATTAAATACTAATATAAATAAACACATAGATACAATCCTAGATAAATAAAAAGTAATTCCTTAGGATAAATAAACAAATAAGTAAGTACTCTTAAGGTGCATTGAAGGTTTGTACCATCCAAATTGATCACAAATAAATAAATACATATATACATACACAAAACAAATAGATATGTAGGTATAGATAGATAGAGATAGAGCAAAGATATAGACATAAATAGAATTTTTTATTTTATTAAATTTTGGAGAAATAGATACATAGGCAGACAAAAGATAAATTGCTAGTTAGGTAAAGATAAATGTATATATATTTAGATATAGATATATATAAAGATATAATAATTTTCTAATTTTATAAAATTTTGGACAAGAAGATAGATAGGGAGACATGCATATAAATACCTAGTTAGGTAGATAGATAGACAAATAGATAGATAGATAGATAGAGACAGAGAGACGGAGATAGAGATAAAGATATAGATAGAAAAATTAATTTTGACAATTTACTCAATGTTTTGGTGCACTCCTATATAAACACCTACACACTGAAGTAGAACACAAATACAATACACACCGCTCTTAGTCCCTAAACAATGAGAATCACAAAAATAATAAGGAGGGAAAAACAAAAAGAGTAGTATTGCCCTCGGGCGTCAGTCACCCTAGTGCTATACAATGAGGAATGTGTACGGGAGAAGTGCTATTTTGCTGGTACTTATGATCATTTATTCAGCCACTTCATCATGCGAAGGTATACATAGAGACTGATATAACTATTTATACATAGCAGTGTTATATATTACTACATTCATTTAAATAAAAGAATGATTTGGCTTTTGTGTTATCAATCAAATGACTTTAATAACTTTGTCCATGTTTGTTATGAAATAATATACAAGTCCAAGTGCTGAAGAATTTCATAAAAGTAATTTGGAGGTTTAGATGTTCGAGCATTGTTTTCTATGCTTCATAAGAACTAGAGAAAATTTACTTTCAGCAAATCTTAATGGAGCAACAATTTAGAACTGATGAAGTAGCTATCAATAAGTCTAATTTTTTTGTAATATGTTGCATGCGGTGTAGGCCAAGAGCAGCCTCGATGGCACCCCGTCCTCGCCCCGGGCCCAGCCTCCCCGGTCCTCCTCGACCACCCAGGCCTCCAATGCCGCCGCGTCCCACCTCGCCCACCGCCACACACGCTTGGAGGCGAGGCAAAGCTAGAGACGTGCTACCACGATAATAGCAAACTGTCTCTCGACCGGTTGTGAGGAGATTTGCAAGAAAAATGGCTTCAAAACCAAAAATGGCTACTACATCAAGAGAAAGGACCCTAAACGGGAATGTTGTTGTTCACCTTAATCTATGAAATCACAAGCATCTGTTTGGTGTAAACTCAATAAAAATGGTTATCTTTTGTTCCCTAGGTGCACTTGATGTTGTATTCATTTCGTTCCTCGCCTCGTAGACAAACATAAGGACTATGGGCACCATGCCATAGCTAGACAACGAGCGGACTCATCAATTTATAAAACCTAACAACGAATGGTGCCGAAAGTGGTGGCATGAAACATGCACCGCTTAGTGTGACTAGTAAAAATGATGGATGCATGTAACACCGAACTAAGGGCACTCTTGGCACAAGTGTTTGCTTTCATTTAATTAGGCTGAAATTGCGCCTAAAGATCAATAACCAACTGAAGGAGAGAGAACGGAAATGATTTTTTGTCGACAAATGATTATTTTGGCTTGCTATCAAAAAATGATTATGTTGGCTCCAAAAGACCAAACAAACTGTGTTGGGGCCATATGGATTTGTTCCCATCAATAGGCCCCATTGCACGCCGTTTGGATGCTACCATGACCTAAACTTGCAATGGCAAAGGCAATATGTTGTAGCTTCCTAGCCAATGCTTTGACTCGACATGTGTGATCAATCGCCACTCAAAGACACCCACGGCAATTGCAACACTGCGCGATTTTAGCCACGCTAGCCCTTCCATATGTGCCATCTTGCTCACCTATGTTTGCTCCAAATAGTTGATTTTTTACTTCTACAAAAGACGATCATAACATGTTTTTCTCATTTGCCGTAGATAAGTCTATTTGTATTACAATTACAAGAGCCAAAATTCATACGTTCTAGACATTTGCGTTAGGTCCAACGGTGGTATGCGAAAGAGTAGTATATTTACTTGTTGTGGATCAACATGGCGAAAATTTGTGGTTTTATGCTTGTGCTATTTGTTATTGAAGATAATTACTCTTGAGGATCTTACTACTATTAAATACTAATATAAATAAACACATAGATACAATCCTAGATAAATAAAAAGTAATTCCTTAGGATAAATAAACAAATAAGTAAGTACTCTTAAGGTGCATTGAAGGTTTGTACCATCCAAATTGATCACAAATAAATAAATACATATATACATACACAAAACAAATAGATATGTAGGTATAGATAGATAGAGATAGAGCAAAAGATATAGACATAAATAGAATTTTTATTTTTATTAAATTTTGGAGAAATAGATACATAGGCGGACACAAAAAGATAAATTGCTAGTTAGGTAAAGATAAATGTATATATATTTAGATATAGATATATATAAAAGATATAATAATTTTCTAATTTTATAAAATTTTGGACAAGAAGATAGATAGGGAGACATGCATATAAATACCTAGTTAGGTAGATAGATAGACAAATAGATATATAGATAGATAGAGACAGAGAGACGGAGATAGAGATAAAGATATAGATAGAAAAATTAATTTTGACAATTTACTCAATGTTTTGGTGCACTCCTATATAAACACCTACACACTGAAGTAGAACACAAATACAATACACACCGCTCTTAGTCCCTAAACAATGAGAATCACAAAAATAATAAGGAGGGAAAAAACAAAAGAGTAGTATTGCCCTCGGTCACACACTAGTGCTATACAATGAGGAATGTGTACGGGAGAAGTGCTATTTTGCGGTACTTATGATCATTTATTCACCTCTTCATCATGCATAAGGTATACATAGAGACCGATATAACTATTTATACTTAGCAAAGTGTTAAATATTACTACATTCATTTAAATAAAAGAATGATTTGGCTTCGTGTTATCAATCAAATGACTTTAATGACTTTGTCCATGTTTGTTATGAAATAATATACAAGTCCAAAGGCTTGATGAATTTCATAAAAGTAATTTGAAGGTTTAGATGTTCGAGCATTGTTTTCTATGCTTCATAAGAACTAGAAAAATTTACTTTCGGCAAATCTTAATGGAGCAACAATTGAGAACCGATGAAGTAGCTATCAACAAGTCTAATTTTTTTGTAATATGTTGCATGCGGTGTAGGGCCAAGAGCGACCTCGATGGCACCCTGTCACTCGCCCCCGGGCCAGCCTCCGGTCCTCCCTCGACCACCCAGGGCCTCCAATGCGCCAATCCACCTCGCCCACCGCCACCACACGTTTCTTGGAGGCAGAGGCAAAGCTAGAGACGTGCTACCACGATAATAGCAAACCTGTCTCGACCGGGTTGTGAGGAGATTTGCAAGAAAAATGGCTTCAAAACCAAAAATGGCTACTACATCAAGAGAAAGGACGCTAAACGGGAATGTTGTTGTTCACATTAATCTATGAAACCACAAGCATCCGCTTGGTGTAAACTCAATAAAAATGGTTATTGTTGTTCCCTAGGTGCACTTGATGTTGTATTTATTTCGTTCCTCGCCTACGCAGACAAACATAAGGACTATGGGCACCATGCCATAGCTAGACAACGAGCGGACTCATCAATTTGTAAAACCTAACAACGAACTAAGGGCACTCTTGGCACAAGTGTTTGCTTTCATTTAATTAGGATGAAATTGCGCCTAAAGATCAATAACCAACCGGAAGGAGAGAACTTCAATGATTTTTAGTCGACAAATGATTATTTTTTGGCTTCCTATCAAAAAATGATTATGTCGGCTCCAAAAGACCAAACAAACTGCGTGTTGGGGCCATATGGATTTGTTCACATCAATAGGCCCTATTGCACTTATTGTTTGGATGCCACCATGACCTCGCTTTGCAATGGCGGTGGCAATATGTTGTAGCTTCCTAGCCGCTGCTTTGACTCGACATGTGTGATCAACTGCCACCAAAGTCACCCACGGCAATTGCAACAACTGCGATTTTAGCCACGCTAGCCCTTCCATATGTGCCATTTTGCTCACCTATGTTGGCTCCAAATAGTTAATGTTTTACTCCTACAAAGATGATCATAACATGTTTTTCGGTTTGCCCTAGATAAGTCTATTTGTATTACAATTACAAGAGCCAAAATTCTTACGTTCTAGACATTTGCATTAGGTCCAACGGTGGTATGTGAAGAGAGTAGTATATTTACGGTTGTGGATCAACATGGCAATAAATTTGTGGTTTTATGCTTGCGCTACCGGTTATTGAAGAAAATTACTCTTGAGGATCTTACTACTATTAAATAATCGCGTCTGGACGACAAACATAAGGACTATGGGCACCATGCCATAGCTAGACAACGAGCGGACTCATCAATTTATAAAACCTAACAAATCGAATGGGGCTGGAAAGTGGGCATGAAACATGCACTACTTAGTGTGACTAGTAAAAACGATGGATGCATGTAACACCGAACTAAGGGCACTCTTGGCACAAGTGTTTGCTTTCATTTAATTAGGATGAAATTGCGCCTAAAGATCAATAACCAACCGGAAGGAGAGAACTTTAATGATTTTTTAGTCGACAAATGATTATTTTGGCTTCCTATCAAAAAAATGATCATGTCGGCTCCAAAAAGACCAAACAAACTATGTTGGGGCCATATGGAATTGTTCACATCAATAGGCCCCATTGCACGCCGCTTGGATGCCACCATGACCTCGCTTGCAATGGCAAAGGGCAATATGTTGTAGCTTCCTAGCCGCTTGCTTTGACTCGACATGTGTGATCAACTCCGCGGTCAAAGTCACCCACGGCAATTGCAACACCGCGATTTTAGCCACGCTAGCCCTTCCATATGTGCCATTTTGCTCACCTATGTTGGCTCCCGATAGTTAATGTTTTACTCCTACAAAGATGATCATAACCCTGTTTTTTTTAGGTTGCCCTAGATAAGTCTATTTGTATTACAATTACAAGAGCCAAAATTCATAATGCTTCTAGACATTTGCATTAGGTCCAACGGTGGTATGTGAAGAGAGTAGTATATTTACTTTGTGGATCAACATGGCGATAAATTTGTGGTTTTATGCTTGCGCTCATCGGTTATTGAAGAAAATTACTCTTGAGGATCTTACTACTATTAAATACGCCTACGTGACAAAAACATAAGGACTATGGGCACCATGCCATAGCTAGACAACGAAATGGACTCATCAATTTATAAAACCTAACAACGAATGGTGCCGGAAAGTGGTCGCATGAAACATGCACTACTTAGTGTGACTAGTAAAAACGATGGATGCATGTAACACCGAACTAAGGGCACTCTTGGCACAAGTGTTTGCTTTCATTTAATTAGGATGAAATTGCGCCTAAAGATCAATAACCAACCGGAAGGAGAGAACTTTAATGATTTTTTAGTCGACAAATGATTATTTTGGCTTCCTATCAAAAATGATTATGTCGGCTCCAAAAGACCAAACAAAGCGTGTTGGGGCCATATGGATTTGTTCACATCAATAGGCCCTATTGCACGCCGTTTGGATGCCACCATGACCTCGCTTGCAATGGCAAAGTGGCAATATGTTGTAGCTTCCTAGCCGATTAGCTTTGACTCGACATGTGTGATCAACTCGCGGTCAAAAGTCACCCACGACAATTGCAAACAACTGCGCGATTTTAGCCACGCTAGCCCTTCCATATGTGCCATTTTGCTCACCTATGTTGGCTCCAAATAGTTAATGTTTTACTCCTACAAAGATGATCATAACATGTTTTTCGGTTGCCTAGATAAGTCTATTTGTATTACAATTACAAGAGCCAAAATTCATAATGTTCTAGACATTTGCATTAGGTCCAACGGTGGTATCGAAGAGAGTAGTATATTTACGGTTTGTGGATCAACATGGCAATAAATTTGTGGTTTTATGCTTAGCTCTTGGTTATTGAAGAAAATTACTCTTGAGGATCTTACTACTATTAAATACGCCTCTGAGACAAACATAAGGACTATGGGCCCCAAGCCATAGCTAGACAACGAAGCGGACTCATCAATTTATAAAACCTAACAACGAATGGTCTTTGAAAGTGGCGGCATGAAACATGCACTACTTAGTGTGACTAGTAAAACGATGGATGCATGTAACACCGAACTAAGGGCACTCTTGGCACAAGTGTTTGCTTTCATTTAATTAGGATGAAATTGCCCTAAAGATCAATAACCAACCGGAAGGAGAGAACTTTAATGATCTTTTAGTCGACAAATGATTATTTTGGCTTCCTATCAAAAAATGATTATGTCGGCTCCAAAGACCAAACAAACTATGTTGGGGCCATATGGAATTGTTCACATCAATAGGCCCTATTGCACGCTGTTTGGATGCCACCATGACCTCGCTTGCAATGGCAAAGGGCAATATGTTGTAGCTTCCTCGCCGGTGCTTTGACTCGACATGTGTGATCAATCACCGGTCAAAGTCACCCACGGCAATTGCAACACTCGCGATTTTAGCCACGCTAGCCCTTCCATATGTGCCATTTTGCTCACCTATGTTGGCTCCAAATAGTTAATGTTTTACTCCTACAGCATGATCATAACATGTTTTTCGGTTGCCCTAGATAAGTCTATTTGTATTACAATTACAAGAGCCAAAATTCATACGTTCTAGACATTTGCATTAGGTCCAACGGTGGTATGTGAAGAGAGTAGTATATTTACGGTTGTGGATCAACATGGCAAGAAATTTGTGGTTTTATGCTTGCGCGCCATGGTTATTGAAGAAAATTACTCTTGAGGATCTTACTACTATTAAATACTGCCTACAGACAAACATAAGGACTATGGGCACCATGCCATAGCTAGACAACGAGCGGACTCATCAATTTATAAAACCTAACAACGAATGGTCTTTGGAAAGTGGGCGGCATGAAACATGCACTACTTAGTGTGACTAGTAAAAAACGATGGATGCATGTAACACCCGAACTAAGGGCACTCTTGGCACAAGTGTTTGCTTTCATTTAATTAGGATGAAATTGCGCCTAAAGATCAATAACCAACCGGAAGGAGAGAAACTTTAATGATTTTTAGTCGACAAATGATTATTTTGGCTTCCTATCAAAAAAATGATTATGTCGGCTCCAAAAGACCAAACAAAGCGTGTTGGGGCCATATGGATTTGTTCACATCAATAGGCCCTATTGCACGCCGTTTGGATGCCACCTTGACCTCGCTTGCAATGGCAAAGTGGCAATATATTGTAGCTTCCTAGCCGCTGCTTTGACTCGACATGTGTGATCAACCGCCACTCAAAAAGACACCCACGAAAGAATTGCAACACCGCGATTTTAGCCACGCTAGCCCTTCCATATGTGCCATCTTGCTCACCTATGTTTGCTCCAAATAGTTGATTTTTACTTCTACAAAGACGATCATAACATGTTTTTTACATTTGCCGTAGATAAGTCTATTTGTATTACAATTACAAGAGCCAAAATTCATACGTTCTAGACATTTGCGTTAGGTCCAACGGTGGTATGCGAAGAGAGTAGTATATTTACTTGTTGTGGATCAACATGGCAAAAAATTTGTGGTTTTATGCTTGTGCTATTGGTTATTGAAGAAAATTACTCTTGAGGATCTTACTACTATTAAATAACGCCTCTGAGACAAACATAAGGACTATGGGCACCATGCCATAGCTAGACAACGAAATTTACTCATCAATTTATAAAACCTAACAACGAATGGTCTTTGGAAAGTGGTCGGCATGAAACATGCACTACTTAGTGTGACTAGTAAAAACGATGGATGCATGTAACACCCGAACTAAAGGGCACTCTTGGCACAAGTGTTTGCTTTCATTTAATTAGGATGAAATTGCTCCTAAAGATCAATAACCAACCGGAAGGAGAGAACTTTAATGATTTTTAGTCGACAAATGATTATTTTGGCTTGCTATCAAAAAATGATTATGTCGGCTCCAAAAGACCAAACAAACCGTGTTGGGGCCATATGGATTTGTTCCCATCAATAGGCCCTATTGCACGCCTGTTTGGATGCCACCATGACCTCGCTTTGAAATGGCGGTGGCAATATGTTGTAGCTTCTAGCCCGATTAGCTTTGACTCTGACATGTGTGATCAACTCGCCGGTCAAAGTCACCCACGACAATTGCAACAACACTGCGATTTTAGCCACGCTAGCCCTTCCATATGTGCCATTTTGCTCACCTATGTTGGCTCCAAATAGTTAATGTTTTACTCCTACAAAGATGATCATAACATGTTTTTTCGGTTGCCCTAGATAAGTCTATTTGTATTACAATTACAAGAGCCAAAAATTCATACGTTCTAGACATTTGCATTAGGTCCAACGGTGGTATGTGAAGAGAGTAGTATATTTACGGTTGTGGATCAACATGGCAGTAAATTTGTGGTTTTATGCTTGCGCTATTGGTTATTGAAGAAAATTACTCTTGAGGATCTTACTACTATTAAATACTAATATAAATAAACACATAGATACAATCCTAGATAAATAAAAAGTAATTACTTAGGATAAATAAACAAATAAGTAAGCACTCTTAAGGTGGATTGAAGGTTTGTACCATCCAAATTGATCACAAAAAAATAAATACATATATACATACACAAAACAAATAGATAGGTAGGTATAGATAGATAGAGCAAAGATATATAGACATAAATAGAATTTTTTATTTTTATTAAATTTTGGAGAAATAGATACATAGGCAGACAAAAAGATAAATTGCTAGTTAGGTAAAGATAAATATATATATATTTAGATATAGATATATATAAAGATATAATAATTTTCTAATTTTATAAAATTTTGGACAAGAAGATAGATAGGAGACAGGCATATAAATACCTAGTTAGGTAGATAGATAGACAAATAGATATATAGATAGATAGAGAGACAGAGAGACGGAGATAGAGATAAAGATATAGATAGAAAAATTAATTTTGACAATTTACTCAATGTTTTGGTGCACTCCTATATAAACACCTACACACTTGAAGTAGAACACAAATACAATACACACCGCTCTTAGTCCCTAAACAAGGAGAATCACAAAAATAATAAGGAGGGGAAAACAAAAGAGTAGTGTTGCCCTCGGGGCGTCAGTCACCCTAGTGCTATACAATGAGGAATGTGTACGGGAGAAGTGCTATTTTGTCGCTACTTATGATCATTTATTCAGCCACTTCATCATGCGAAGGTATACACGAGAGTGATATAACTATTTATACTTTCAGCGGTGTTATATATTACTACATTCATTTAAATAAAAGAATGATTTGGCCGTGTTTATCAATCAAATGACTTTAATAACTTTGTCCATGTTTGTTATGAAATAATATACAAGTCCAGTCTTTGAAGAATTTCATAAAAGTAATTTGAAGGTTTAGATGTTCGAGCATTGTTTTCTATGCTTCATAAGAACTAGAGAAAATTTTCTTTCAAAGAAATCTTAATGGAGCAACAATTTAGAACTGATGAAGTAGCTATCAACAAGTCTAATTTTTTTGTAATATGTTGCATGCAGGTGTAGGCCAAGAGCGACCTCGATGGCACCCGTCCTCGTCACAGGCGGGCCTCACGGTCCTCCTCGACCACCCGGGCCTCCAATGCCGCCGTGTCCACCTCGCCCACCGCCACCGCAGTTTCTTGGAGGCGGAGGCAAAGCTAGAGACGTGCTACCCTGATAATAGCAAACTGTCTCGGAGGTTGTGAGGAGATTTGCAAGAAAAATGGCTTCAAAACCAAAATGGCTACTACATCAAGAGAAAGGGCTAAACGGGAATGTTGTTGTTCACATTAATCTATGAAAAACCACAAGCATGCTGCTTGGTGTAAACTCAATAAAAATGGTTATTGTTGTTCCCTAGGTGCACTTGATGTTGTATTTATTTAGTTCCTGCCTGACACAAACATAAGGACTATGGGCACCATGGCATAGCTAGACAACGAATGGACTCATCAATTTATAAAACCTAACAACGAATGGTCTTTGAAAAGTGGGCGGCATGAAACATGCACTACTTAGTGTGACTAGTAAAAACGATGGATGCATGTAACACCCGAACTAAGGGCACTCTTGGCACAAGTGTTTGCTTTCATTTAATTAGGATGAAATTGCCTAAAGATCAATAACCAAGCGGAAGGAGAGAACGGAAATGATTTTTAGTTGACAAATGATTATTTTGGCTTGCTATCAAAAACGATTATGTCGGCTCCAAAAAGACCAAACAAACCGCGTGTTGGGGCTATATGGATTTGTTCCCATCAATAGGCCCCATTGCACGCCGTTTGGATGCTACCATGACCTCGCTTGCAATTGCGGTGGCAATATGTTGTAGCTTCCTAGCCAATGCTTTGACTCGACATGTGTGATCAATCGCCACTCAAAAGTCACCCACGGCAATTGCAACACCGCGATTTTAGCCACGCTAGCCCTTCCATATGTGCATTTTGCTCACCTATGTTGGCTCCAAATAGTTGATTTTTACTCCTACAACACGATCATAACATGTTTTTCGGTTGCCCGGATAAGTCTATTTGTATAAAATTACAAGAGCCAAAATTCATACGTTCTAGACATTTTAGCGTTAGGTCCAACGGTGGTATGTGAAGAGAGTAGTATATTTACGGTTGTGGATCAACATGGCGATAATTTGTGGTTTTATGCTTGCGCTATTGGTTATTGAAGAAAATTACTCTTGAGGATCTTACTACTATTAAATACTAATATAAATAAACACATAGATACAATCCTAGATAAATAAAAAGTAATTACTTATGATAAATAAACAAATAAGTAAGTACTCTTAAAAGTCTTTGTCATACCGTTTTAAAAACAAAACGATTCACACCATATGTGAGCCCAAAGGGAGTCAAATCTCACATATAGTTACAATTAAAGGATATATCAAAACATAATGCTTAATATATAACGAACTTAAAATAAAGAAGATAACCTCAAAGCGCGAACAACGGAAAGACACTCCGATCCTGGGATGAAGTCTCCACTCCACGAGGGGCCTTACCGGCCCGAGATCACAAGCGACTCCTTCAATCTTTAGCAATCTAGCAATCTCCCTGGTTTTGAGTGGGATGTTGCAAGGGTGAGTCCATGTCGAACTCAAAGAAATATAACATGGGTGGATGAAGCTCAAAAGGCGACATTAATCGGTTATCTTTAGCGGTGAGCTTTTAGTAAGTCAAAAGTTTTATTCACACTAATAATTCTAAGTTACGCTTAGGCACCAATTATTCCCCAACAAATTAAATTAAGATCACCATGGTCCAAGTCTCACCATTATCATGTTACTTATTCCGTCAAGTTTTAGGGCGCTCATAACCGTGAGCACGGGTCGTTATAATGATTTTACTCTACACGCTAGAGGTGTACACTTTCAGCTTTACGTGAGTTATGACTTTCAATTGAGTAGGTTAATTAGGCCTAAACAAAGAAAATCATACATAGCCTTTCGAAAGATTATCTAACTTGGTCGGGGAGCCGCTATAGGTTTTGAGAAGCCAGACGGATATAGGACCAACCTTCCGATGGCACAATGACACGCCCTATACACAAGGGGACGGGGACCGCACTATACCCAACCCACAACCCCCTTTTGCCACCAAAGGTAACCCCCAACAAGTTAGACACGAGCTTTCTAATCAACTTCTGATGTGAGAGCCATATGACCCTCCCGGTTGTATGCGGTTTTCCCAGTTTTGCCAGCGGATCAGGTCCTTATGGAGGGCCAAGAGCATCAAAAGAGCTCTCTCACCACATTTGTTTCATTATCATGTTCACCATCACCAACATCTCATAACATCATTAATCATCATTGGGTTCATTTACATTTATGTTGAGCGCTAGCAAAACTACCCAATGCATATATCCCAAGGTAACAATGAGCAGGATAACAAAACTAGGACAATCCTTAAAGCAAATTAATTAAACTCATGCACATGAATTAATGGTTAAAGGTGAATAGGTCAACAAGGTAAAAGCCCAAGCTATACTTGCCTTAAAAGTAAATATCCTTCTTCACGTCCAAAACTTCAAAGAATTCCTTGATCAATCGCTTCTTGATCACCACGTAAGCTCACCCACTATATTGATCGTCACGTAGCAACATACAAGCATCCACGCATTCATACGATGCAAACAAAAGAGATACTATGAGAACAGTACACCAACAGCAAGGAAATAAATTTAAAAGGTTATAAAACAAAAGTACACGTCACTACGATCACATAGACACGAATTTCACGAAAATAGGAGCTAAAAAGCGATGAAGTTATGCACTAAACAAGATTAGCATTAATAAAATAATAAAATAAATACAAACTCGAAATTTAAAAAGTTTGAAAAGTGGATTAACAGTTTCATAAACATGTAGATGACGAGATTATGAACCCAAGCGCAAGTTGAGCGGGGCTAATCGGAGTTAAAACGACAAAGTTATGGACATTTGAATACAATGGCAAAACTGTAAATAGACAGAACTGATTTCGGAATTAAAACAAATAAAATTCTTTATAATTCAGATCCAGGGACCTATCGTAAATAACCATAGACCTGGGGACTCTTAAACAAAACCGACCCGAAGGGTATCGGCGATCCAGGGCGGCTGGATCGAGATCCGGCGGCGGCATCTCGGCCCGTCTTCAAAGGGGGCGGCCGGCCGGGTTTGAGCAAAACGGCGGCGGCGGCCATGGCCGGCGACCCCCGCGACGCCCGGCGCCGCGGTCGGCCGATTCGGGCACCAAATCGGTGGGACCTGGACCAAATGAGAGAAGGGTGCAAGGGGATCTCACCATCGGAAAAATCGGGCGAGACGGGCGGCTTGCCGACGGGGCGGATGGGCGAGGATGGCGGACGCGGCTCTCGCGATGGTCCGGGCGATGCGTTAGAGCGAAAACAGTTCAATTAAAGGCACCAACGTGCTGAGATCAAAGCCCAGCTCTATAAAGGTTTACCGCGTGAAGACGTGCAGGCGGCGGGAACGATGACGAGCTCGGCGGGCGGCTTCGAGAAAACGGGCGAGTGGCGTAGGAAAAGCGCGAGGCGTTTAAAGTTCCACGCAGGTCGAAAAAAGCGGCCTGATGCTCATGGGGTTGGGCTTATGAAGGCGTCGTCTTGCTGGTAGAAGGAAGGGAGCCGGGGCAAGCGCCATCACCGCGGCGTTTCCAAAACAGGGGGGGACGACATGCCCACGTCGCGTTACGTCGTACGGGAGGCCGAAGTTGGGCCCTGTCTTGGCCGGCCCAAGAGCGTAGGGGGAGCAAGCCTCCGGCTGCTGGCTTTGCCGGGCCGAGGCAAGGTGGACCGGAAATCCGACCGCGGGCCAAAACAAGGGAGGAGGCGGTTTTTCCCATCTGCTTATTTGTCTTTGTGCGGACAAGAGGCCGAAAGGGCGCGAAAGGAGAGTGAGAAGGAGGGAAAAGAAAATCCTTTTCTTTTTTATTTAATAACTTTTCAAATGACCTTTTCAAATAGAAATTGAAATCCTTTTAGTTTAAACAAAAGCCAATTTGAAGTACTTTTTGAAAACAAATTTGAACCCTTTTAGTTTGATCAAAACCACTCAACAAAAATAAATAAAATGCAAGGGCATGTATGCTCAAACATGTTTCTATCTTAAGATTTATTTTAATTGCATGAAAATTTTTATTTTCCTATATTTTCATGAGCACAAAAATCATAATTAAATCAATTTAGCTCTATTTTCAAAAGAGGCAAAATTGGGGTGTTACAATTCTACCCCCTTAAGATGAATCTCGTCGAGATTCGGAAGGGAACTTTCGAGATCACGAGGAGAGAAAGCGGGGAAAAGATCTTGATAACACATTCAACCGCGGCTTATATATATCAAGCTTTTAGGACAACTTATAACACTTGGTCACAACTTTAGAACAAGATTCCGATAAGATTATTTATTCATGGTTGGAGACATATATATCTAAAACTAACTAACTCTGCGATTTATAACTCAAAAGGAAGTATGAAAACTTAGTCAACATGTACCCCTTGTCTTCCCACCTTGCTTCTCTTCTATTTGGTCACTCCATTGGAGCCTTACACACCTTAAGCGTCCTTTCCTTAAACATCCTCTAGATAATGTCACTTTGCATATGCCCTAATTATTTGACTTACTCATCATCTAGTTAACATCCTTGTGCACATTATTCGAAGGTAGATCATTGGTTTCCTCTTGTCAAAGTGGAGTACCATGATACTCTATCCTTTTCAGAACGGTGGCGTTAGGAGCATTGTGCATTGGTTGCCATTAATCACTCCTTTGTCTTACATAACCATCCATTACCAAAAACCACGAGGATTTCCATTGACTCTAGAACAATGAGTGTTGCGGTGAATTCTTCCTTGCTTATGACGGCCCGACCTTTGGACACACCTCGTAGGTATTTCACCCATTGGAGAATGAACTGAAGTAATGATATCCTTGTTGGACACTTCATAATCTTGTTTGATTCTACCATGTCGAGGCGGAGATGAATGAGTGAGATGATGCACTTGGATCGAACAGGCAAAAACTTGCGCCACCTACTTGAATATAACCACCCACCATCTTCATTGCTCCATGAATGTTTTATTTGTCCATATTGTTTATTCTTCCTTTAACATACTTTGGTTGCATTGTACTTCCTTGAGCAGACTTCTTTGCGTGCTTTCCTTTTTACTTTCGGCGTTGTGGATTCTGGGTTGGATCAAATGGAACTTGCTCTTCAAAAGCTGTTGTTGTGATCATGCCCATCTTCATTATTACGACATCTCTCTCTAGTAGGAACACTATTCTCCTCCCATGTGTCGAGGTGCCATTCTTGACCACCACCTCCAGTTCTGACATCTTTACTATCATATAGACATTCAAAGACCCTCATGACTATCTTGTAGACATACCCAACAAATTATCCATATTGGGTTAAGATACGCACTCAATCTTGACTTCTTGTAGCGATATTTCCAAGCGGAACATGAAACTTATGAAACATCTTCCTTTTAACTGCCATCACTTAGCTGCCCCTTAAGAAAAATCATTTAGGGGCACCAAATGATAGCTTACATCTTATTACGAGTAACTTAACTTATGGTGTAGACCTTTGGTATCCAAAATAAAGTCATGAGCTTAGACAAGAACAAGTAATCTGGAATTCCATGCTAGCGAGAAAATATGATGATAAAAGCATTTGTAGATCCACTTCACATTTGTCCAATGAAGCTATAAGCGGACTTCAAACAGCATAGAGGCATCTTCTTGTGATTTCATCATAACTCAAACTATAACAACTATTAGGACAATTCTTGTGCTTTCGAGAAATATATAGGAATGTACTATTGTCCGGAATTTTCTCATGATTTTTGATTGATTGAGCGGGTATATGCCAAAGAAGATAGAGTACTCCAAAGGTAGATTGAGACAAGCGAGGAGATATGCAAAAACCCAACTATTATTTATTTCATTAACAAATCTTATACCTTAACCCTATAAACTAAATGACATTGTGGTCAAACACCACAAAATCATTACACTCATTACAAAAGATCCAAAACAAATATAAAATCATAAGCACAAAGCAACTAAGCACTTAAAGTTCACAAACCACACGGACTCAACTTGCGCTACTAACGTTTATTACATAAGGGACATAAACTCCTATTCCCCCAACCATCATGAGGTAGTTTATCCTTACGTGGGCAGAGGAAGCATAATGCCCTTCTTGATGACAAGCGGAAACATCTTTTTGTTGGATCCTTGGTGATATCATACTCTCGGGATTGCTACTTGATGCATTACCCGACTCATTTCTTTCTTCGCTTGGATTTTTTGAGTTGAAATTCTTGTAGGTGATTGTCCATCCATCTATGCACACCTCGAGGTGTAACACCTAAATTTTTCATGCAATTAAAATAGTTAAATGGATTTATTTATGCTATTTTGTGATGCATTGAATATAGGAAATAAATAATTTTTATGAAAATAAAATCATCATAAGAGTAGACTCATGATTGATGCACTCATCTTCTTGCATATTTCTTATTGATGTGATTGAATTTCAGTAGAAATTTAAATTGAGTTCAAAATCCATTTTCAAAGCAATTTGAAATGAGTTAGAGAAATTGAAAAGAATTTCTTTTTCCACTCCCTTTACTCTTCCTCCAATTCCAGCCCAATAGAGCCCCTGACCCGGCCTAACTTCTTTCCTCCTTGTTTCCTTCTTTGGAATCGAGCCCGCGCTCGGTTTCCCTCTGGGCCCGGCCCATCTAGCGAGACAAGCGGCGGCCTGCTGCTCCTCCCTGCTTGGCACGCGGTGGGCGGCCGCGGGCCCGCTCGGCTTGTCGTCCCCTCCATCGGGACGAGGCAGCGCCGGTTCGCTTTCCATCCGATGCGCACCAAAATCCGGCGATGCAGGGCGCCCTTCCTTCTCATGGCTCCTTCCTTCTAGGTGCGGGGTGCCACTGCCCACTCTCTTAAACCGTGAGAACGCTGCGCGGTTTCCCATCTGCACTTTCGTCTTCCAGCCACCGAGAACTTCGGCGCCGCCGCTTTGCCGACCGCGAGAGAGAAGAGTTAGAATGGAGTCAACTTTTCATAAAGACTTAAAGAGACAACATTTTTGAAAAGCGACAGATCTCGGAGAAAGCAAAAGAGTGGCCGAGGGGATAAAGGCATTCTAAACATCCGATTCTAACTGGAAGCTTGCGTCCTCTGATCGGCATTGCTCGATACCAATTGTCATACCGGTTTTAGAACAAAACCCGAGATAAACACCATATGTGAGCCCGAGAGTCAAAATCTCACATATAGTCACAATTAAAGAAATATCAAAACATAATGCTTAATATATACTTGAACTTAGTATAACCTCAAAGCGGCGAACAAGCGAGGAAAGACACTCAGGTCACGGGATGAAGCCTCCACTCCACGAGGGCACACAGCTGGTTGATCACAAGCCGACTCCTTCAATCTTTAGCAATCTAGTAAGCTCCACTGGTTTTGAGTGGGATATTGCAAGGAGTGAGTCCATGACGAACTCGGCAAATATAACATGGGTGGATGAGGCTCAAAAAGGCGTACCTGGTTATCTAGCGGTAAGCTTTTAGTAATTCATGAGTTTTATTCATTCTAATAGTTCTAGGTTACGCCCTAGCTCAATTATTCCCCAACGATTAATTAAGATCACCATAGTTCAAGTCTCACCATTCACATCTCAACATCATTATCACCATTAACATCATGTTGCATTTATTAGGTGAGTTTTTAGGGCGCATCATAGCAGTGAGCACGATTTCTGTTATACTGATTTTACTCGCTTAGAGAGGTGTACACTTTCCTTGTGAGTTATGACTTTTCAATTGAGTAGGTTAATTAGGCCTAAAGCAGCGAAAATCATACATAGCCTTTGAAAGATTATCTAGCAAGTCGAGGCGGCTATGGGTTTTGGCCAGAACGATATAGGACCAACCTTCAGAGTGGCACAATGACACGCGGCCTATACACAAGGGGCCGAGGACGCACTATACCCAACGATAACCCCCTTTTCTGCGCACAGGAGGTAACGGCCCCAACAAGCTGAACCACGAGCTTTCTAATCAACTACTGATCGAGCCATATGACCCTCCGGTTTATGCGATTTTCCGGCTTTTCTTGAAAGCGGATCGGTCCTTATGGAGGGCCAAGAGCATCAAAGAAAGAGCTCTCGCCTGTTGTTTTCATTATCATGTTCACCAAAACATCTCAAAAGCATCATTAGTCATCATTGGGTTCATTTACGGTATTGTTGAAGCTATAAAACTACCCAATACATATATCCCAAAGGTAACAAAGAACCAGAATATAAAACTAGGACAATCCTTCATGAGTGGAAGGTAAACTCATACGTGAAATAATGGTTAAAGGTGAATAGGTCAACAAGGTAAAGCCAAAGCTATACTTGCCTTAAAAGTATAGATCTTCCGCGTCCAAAACTTCAAAGAATTCCTTGACCATATGCTTGTTCGCCCGTAAACTCGCAGGCTATATCGATCGTCCGCGTAGCAACATATAATCATCCATGCAATCATACATGATGCAAACAAGAATACTATGAACAGTACACCAACAGCAAGTAAATAAATTGAAAAGGTTATAAAACAAAAATACGCATCCTACGATCACATAGACGAATTTCACGAAATCAAGACTAAAAAACCCGAAGTTATGCACTAAACAAGATTAGCATTAATAAAATAATAAAAATAAATACAAACTCGGAAATTTAAAAGTTTTAAAGTTGATTAACAGTTACATAAACACATAGATGACGAGATTACGAATCAACGCAAAAGTTGAAGCGGACTAATCGGAGTTAAAATGACAAAGTTATAGACATTTGAATGGAATGGCAAAACTGTAATTAGAGTGAAACGATTTCCCGAATAAAATAAATAAAATTCCTTTAGAAAATCGGATCGAGAGGACCTATCGTGATTAACCATAGATCTCGGGGACTCTTTAACAAAAATACCACCATGAAGGGGTATCCTTGCATCTCGGCAGTGGGATCGGGAAGCGGCGGCGAGATCAAATCGGTCAATGGGGGCGCTCCCAGGGAGAGGCGGACCCGTGGTGGCGGCGGTGGGGGCCGGCGAGGGCTCGGCCGGCGGGTGAAGATCCGGCGACTCAGGCCTGGCAATTCAGCGCGGCCAGGGACCAAAGCGAAAGAAGCGGGCGGGCGTCTCCGCGGAACAACGGGGCCTTCTGGAACCTCGAGGGCGGCGGGATGCCCAGTGGCGGTCGGCACCACACGCACAACGCGAGAATTGAGCGAAGAATTATATAAAGTCTGCCGATGCACCGGGAGGTCAAAGTGAAGCTGTTCGCGACTCTTACGGCGAGGGTAGGCGGCGGCCGGTGTAGTGGCCGACGAGTTCGGCGGCCCGGAACTAGGGTTCGGCTGCCATTTCTTCTTTAGCGATCGGGGCGGTAAAAGGGATGACACGACATGCGGCTGCGACTTAAGAAAGGCGGCGAGCAAAGGGAGGGCGAAGGCGGGGATTTTGGAAAGAAGCGCCATCAGCGGCGGCGCGCGTCGGCACGATTCGGTCCGCAGCGGACGGGGCGGCGCCGTCGATGCGCTACGTCGCGTCTTCAATGGTGAGGCCGGGCCCGGGCCGGGGGTGATGGCCTGCGGCCCAAGAGCAAGGAGGAAGCGGCCTCTTCTGGGCTTGCCGGGCCGAGGCAAGAGGGGACTGCCACGGGCCAAAACAAAGAAGATGACCACCTCGGGCTGGAAAGAAAAAAATCAAGAGGGAGGAAAAACTAATTCTTTTTCTTTTATTTGAAATGCTTTTCAAACACCTTTCCAAATAAATTTGAAATTTTTCATTCAAGCAAAAACCAATCATCACAATATAAAATATACAACAGCATGCATGCCACATAAATGTTACTAGCCTATGATAAATTTTAATTTAATGAAACATTATTTATTTCTCTAAATTGGAATGCTCACAAAATCATTTTATTTTATCCTATTTTTGAAAATTGCAAAATTTGGGGTGTTACACCATGGGGCCCACTTGTCGGCCTCGGCCGACGTCGGTTCTAACAGCCATTGAGGTCAATCTGTCCATCTATCAAGGTCGGTTGGATCTAAGGGCTATGATACATCAATGGAAAGACTCTAGAAGGCCCAAACCTAAAATTCGGCCCATCTAAGCCTATGTGCATTATCATAATACATGGTGGAAGGTTTGAGTACCACATTGCATCTGTAGGAACTAGGAGGGGCACGGAGACCCCTATATAACAAGACCCCCTTTGAGGGGTGAAACCTAATTCATTCCATTCATTATCTCTTGACTTTTGTTGGTCTTGGAGGTGTCCCAATGTGAGGACAACCTCTCCACCGGAGGAGAATTAGGGCTAGACTCTCCAATGTAGTAGATTAGCAACTAGGGAGTTAGGAAGAGCGGGCTATGCTCGGTTACGGAGGGAATCTACGAGTGTGTGGTATGTCTTGTATCCTTCCTTTGTAAGACATTATGATTTATATATTTATCTTCTCTATTACTTTCATGACTTTCATATAATTGGTTAGTATAGTTGTTATGTCATTGCATGGGATCTTCGCTGCGCCAGTGCTCTAGTTATAGACATAATTAGAGTAGTAATTGATAGTGTAGACATGGTGTCTAGACTAGGGTTACAGAATTACCCAACCCCACGGTTGTTTGTGGTAGCCCAATGGTGACGACCACGATGGCGATGTATTCCACCATGTTCGGGTTGGTGATTGTAGGACCTTGCCAAACCTTCCTAGCCCCCTTCTCATCCTTTTAAAGTGGCTAGTGCTTTGGTGTCCCAAAGTGCCTTATATGATTGCTATCATAGAACCTAAGTAGTAGAAGTACATAGGAACCTAGATCTCTCATTGTCCTCTCAGCTGCTACTACACATTTTATCATTAGAAATTCTCTTGTGTGATTTATAGTGTTCATAACTCTTATCATATATCATTTACCCCCTTACTTTGGTTTGAGTGGTTTGCTAAGTTAGTAGATGCATGATTGTGACTTATTACATTCTTTGTAGCCAGCTTCCCTGGATCGATGCTCTAGAATACTCATCCTAGGGAAAAGTTACAATGGTAGGTGTTACGTGGCGGCACTTGGAATCCTTCATATTCTTTTAGCACTTAATAAATACCAACACACGGGTGTTGGGAAACAACCACAAACTTACGGTGTGAATCATATGAAAAGTTAGTCACGGCGGAGAACTAAGTTACGTATGAAACTTGTCTTATTACTGCGTGACTTAAGTTTTTCGATCGTTCAACGATCCTATCGGGATTTTCTTCCATTAATCACTATGAGTAGTAGAAATGGAGAAATTTTCCCTTAGGATTGAAAAGAAACAAGACATTATACTAAACAAACAAGCGCGCGTCAATAGTCCTCATCACGCAGGTCGGTTACATCGATGATACAAGGTCGCATCACACATAGTGACTGCCATGATGATTGATAGCGACTTTACCTACTAAAGGCATGAAGCCTGGGCATCTCACGGCTACGACGGGCAACAGCAACTAATGCTAAGTCATGGCACAACGAGAACAAGCTTGCAAAAGGATTGTGCTACTCCTTAGCACGCTTGGACTATATATGCCTTTGGAAATTTTTAAAGGCTAGACTTGCATGTCACACTAGCACCCATTTAGGTACTCGGATGTTCGATGCATTTCGAGTTGCATCTTTGGTTAGCATTCGACATTCCTTCCTATTGGGATCTAAATTACGCAAGTTAGATTATGTACTTTTTAGTACTTTGGTCTCCCACGATGACTTTCGATTTTAATATCGAGGAGGCCAAGGTACCTTAAGGACATAGCATCTCAAAGGGGAAGTTGTAGAAACTCTCTCCTTTGTTTAGGCGATCCGATTGAGATCATCCTTACTAGTCCATTCTTGCAAGAGTCTTGATGTTATCATCGATTCCGCGGCATCTGAACTATTGAGGTAAGGTGTACTCGTAGCAACAAGTTTAAAAGTAGTTATCCTTATGTGGAAAAATTACATCAACCCAAATTTCATCCTATGGACAAAAGCTCAGCTACGATACCACTCTGTCACGCCCCACTTTTAATGGTTGCGTTAATCCTGCGATGTTCTGCGCCCCGAGGATCACGCCACCAACACGTCTATTAGTCACGAATAATGGTAGGCGAAAATAATAATATCCAGAGCTTTATAAATATAGGATGGAAAAGAGGCTCTGATGGCGACGAAGGGTCACCAAGCGGGGTTACAATATCGGAAGTTGGCCAGCGAGCGGGTGGATTAACTATGACCTTTGCCCCGTACTCCACGAGACCGGACTTTGCATGGATGAATTCTGGGCTTCAACGTCCTTCTCCTAAGCAAACATCTCGCGAACTCCTACGATCTGTTGGTCCTCTACCTTATCGTCGATCTTACCTTCACATGTCTGGAATATACGTAAAAATAGAGGGGTGAGTACAAACGTGCTCGGCAAGTCCCAACAGGGGGTTGTAATTATTAAGGGTTTGGGCCCTAGCGAGTCTCTAAAAAGCGCTCTCGCTAGTTCGGGTTATATTTATCTTCACCATCATCTCATCATCATGAATTCGCAACAGGTTAGTCGTATGGTGTGAATACTAATCATAGAAGATCTGTCTGTATCTGCCCATTCAAGGGCGTGGCTATTCGAATAGATTTAATACACTCTACAGAGGTTGTACACTTTCCCCACACGAAGGCACTGTCCTCACCATGCGCTCTTATTGCAGACGGGCCCTAGCGAGATCCCATACCCGGGGCCGTCACCCTAGATGTCCATATAATCTCTACCACGGCTTTCTCGGGGGGTTGAAGTTGCACGGAGGATGTGCCTATGCGTAGCCCTCTACGAGGCCATCCACGTTGTGATACGCTGCTGCGGTATGACCATCCACACCACGGAGGATATGGGTCACATGCCTTCGGAAAACCAGCTACGGAGCCGCCATCCTGTGCGCGCGTGACGGTGCTACGGAGGATGCGTCCTTGTACGTGTCAACATCTCAACATATAATCCGTGCCTGATATGGCCAATACCATAACCCCTAAACTTTAGTGGAGGATCACATAGCAACCACGCCAACCGGACCATGGCGTTCCTCTCGTGTCGACTCTGATAGGCCGGCTCACTACTCTAGCCTCCTAGGTTTGGAGATTATGCTTTAATCTAGCGGGGTGTGGAATCAAGCGGATCCCATACCGACGTGTGGCTGTCGGAAATATATCACTAGGTAGACGGTCTATGGGCAGGTCCCTTAGGGGAGGAAAAGTATCTCTGTAAAGAACCCCTCACGGCGATTCGATGTGGTATTTAAATCTACAAACTATCACCACTCACCTCTTTTGTGGGTTAAACTCAGTTTATTATTAAACCATATTAATTAACATTATGGCTATTATCGTATGTCCGCAACATCATCGTGGTGGGCACTTAGCCCATATAATATCGAGCACTCGGCTCCTCAACTAACATCGAGCACTTAGCTCATCATCATCTCATAATCGCATACGATAATAGCTCATGATCTCTTGTTTCTTATTTAACAACATTATCATTATTACTTAATTAAAGGTCGGATTAGGGGTAAGGACTTGCACGGGAGGTTCTTCTGAATCGGCAGCGGCGTCGAGCGTCTCTAGTTAGCGGAAACTCCCTGTCGGGTTGAGGTAGAACTACGAGGCGTGTATGTCGATAACCTAAGCTTAACTAGAGCAACCCAAAACAAGCATAGAACATTATGGTGGCAATGGGTTAGATGCATAGAGCTAGATTTTAGATGAATTATGGAAATCGTTTCACGAAAGCGGAGTTAATATGCATGAGATATGAATTTTATAATATTAATCCCTAATTAAATCATTAGGGTAATATTATAATATAATTTTATCATGTAATAAAATTTGAACTTCATACATGATAAAATTCTATAAATCAAATAATGAATTTACAATTTTTGCGGGAATTTTTACGTCACGGAAATAGTAACTTATGATCTGTGTACACTTCTCGGGTACATAATTTCCTTTCGTGTATTACCGCACCTGCTTTGTCCCCTTACGTGGGCGGCCCGGCCCGGTGGGTCCCGTGCTTGCCGTGTGGCGGACGGAGGAACAAGTCGGACGGACATGGCCCGTGCCTCTCCCGTTCCTTTTGGCTGGCGCGACGGCGTCACGAGTTCCTAGCGGTGGCGTGGTCGGCGTAGTCTCTCACCCGCCCAGCGCGGTGGCTGTTGCGGAATCGGCGGGGTTGGCGCAGTTTCGTCGGAGCTCGCCGAGGCGTGTAAGTACCCGGCCTGCGTCGACCCGTGGGTGCACCTCGGGGCGGCCGGTGGATGGGCGGCCCCTTGTGGCGGCGGCTCGGGGCGGCTCTCGGCGGCGTCGTGGCGAAGAAGGCTGCGATGCACGAGGCAGTAGAGGTTGAGGGACGAAGAGGGAGGCACTAGGGGACACCGGGCTACCAATCGCAGCGGCGGCGACTCTGGTAATTTGAAGGTCCTAATGGCTAGAGGGGTGTGAATGGCCTATTAAAGATTCCACAAACAACACTAAGCAAGGCGGTTAGTAAATAGACCGGCGTAGCGAATAAGCAAATGCTTTCAAACTAATAGTGCATGACCTCTAGCAATTCTAGCAATTCTAATGTCTCTAATCACAAGCAATGGCTAGGTTGCTAAGTTACTCCTAGGTGGACAAGATATACTAACTAATTCTATCACTAGGGCTAACAAGGCTAAGCTAACTAAACAAGCTACACAACACTAAAGCACCTAACAAGATATACTAAAAAGTAATGCAAAGAGGTGCTAGAATACAATACCACCAGGTGTAGTATCGAGGTTGTAGCCAATCAAGTGATCTCCAAAAATCTCCAGCGAGCAAACAAGTGACACGATGTTTTTCGCCGAGGTTCACGTGCTTCTTAGGCACGCTAAGTCCTCGTTGTGGCGACACACTCACTTGACGTGTGCTAAGCAATGGCGGTGCCAAAACCCTATGAGGCGCTCAAGCAAGCGATCACAAGAGGGGTCCAAGCAAAGCCCACGAAATCCACTAGTGCTCCTTTCTCTGAATCTCAGCGGGGTAAGGGACCCCTCACAATCACCATTCGGTGTGGCTCAAACAAGCTCCACTTGAGCTCAACACCGCCTCTTGCTCCAAGCAGCTAGGGAGGCAAGGCAAATTCCCAAGATAACAAGAATCCTTGGCTTCTCCAAGGATGAAGTGGCTAAATGCAACCGATGCAAGCAATGCACTTCTATCTCTCAAATCTCACCAAGAATCGAATTAGTGATGAGATGAGTGGAGAGGAGGTCTCACAAGCTCACTAGCAAAGTTAGGTGTTCAAATGTGCAAGAGGGGAGACTATGAAGCCGGCCATCAAGTATATATAGCCTCCTCCAAACAAAGAGCCGTGCCTTCAAATTGGGTGCTCTGCTCTGCTGGCCGGACCTTGCCGGCCCGGATGCACGGCGAGTGATCGGCCCGGCGGTGCTTAGTCACTGCCGGCAAACCCGCGGCCCCTGGTGGCGACTCAAACCCAGCGTCCAGGTCTGATTCGGATCGGCTGCCGGCGTCGTCCGGATTCAGGGTCGCGATCGGCGTCCAGGTGAAATCGGCGCTGCGAGCTCTTTGCGGTACGCCGCAAGGCCGAGCCACCGGTCGGCGCGTCCGTCTACCGGCGCGTCAGGTCACCGAAAGCGGGTGATTCTTCTTCCTTTTCTTTGCTCTTTGCTTCAAACTTGCTTAAGCCTCTTGCCATAGGTTGCCAACACGTCAAGATGACACGTTATCACCAATGTTAGCACGTCGAGATGTTAGGCAAGATCCGATTAGTGCTCTCATTGTCCCTAAATCAATATGCAAGTCAATTGGACCTAGAAGCACTTCATGCAAGTTGTCGTGGCATCCCCTCTTGATAGTCGGCTATCTTATCCTATAATGTGATCACCGCGCTCTATCGTGTCTTGATCACGAAAGGAAAACCTATCAAGTATACCTTTGCCTTGATCACCGGGTTCCTCTCAAGCCGATCACCGAGGAGCTTGACGATCCATCATGTCCACCATCATTGTCCATGTTCATGATCATCATGCTCCTTGTCATCAACCTAATCCTATCT